>JASEVX010000010.1:20947529-21002707 GCA_031761405.1 Serripes groenlandicus
TGGTAAGGGGAACAATCTTTTCCATTTAGATGTCAATCATCATCCGACACCTCCGCAGCAGATGACATCTGGGGTCAGATCCGTGTTTAATCTGCGTTTGGTCCGGGCTTATCCGAGATAATCAGGGACAGTCCGGATGATCCTGGATGGTCCGTCATGGTCCGGGATACCACCCCCGGCAATTTTAAACTGTTTAAAATTGCCGTGGTCATCCGGGACCGTACTGGAGGATTTTAAATCCGGGGTATTCCGGGACGGTCCGTGTGACTACGGGGATATCCGTGGTGTCACCGTGTTGATCCTGGGCGATCCGGCATGTCGTGTTGGGTCCGGGACAGTCCTAGAGGATTTTTCAATCCGGGGTAGTCCTGGACGGTCCGTGTAGCGACCGTGTTGGCTCCGGGTATGTCCGTAGTGGCACCGTGTTGATCCTTGGCGATCCGACATGTCGTGTTAGGTCAGGCGTGGTCCGTGTTGGGTCCGGGACAGTCCGTAGCTGATCTGAGATGGGTCTTGGTTTTCCGGGACGGTCCGTGGTGGTACCGGGGTTAGATTCGTATTAGCTCCGTGAAATCTCTTGATCCGGTGTGTTTCGTGTTAATCCGGGTTGCTCCGTGTTGGGTCCGGCTTCGGGTGACTGTAGCTTTACATGACAATCTACAACAGACGACTTTCAAAACATACCCGATAAAAATTGGAAACTCCCTTTAAATGTTAGTACACTAATTGAATAGAGTTGAAAACATGGCGACAAAAAGGAGAAATTGCTATTTTTTGAGCAATTTCCTTTTTTGTCATTTTGCTTTCAAAAAGCTGTCTGCTGCAGAGGCATCAGAAAGCGTCTATATGCGGAAAGGGTTAAGAGCACGATTTCAGCGATCGGAGTAAATTTTTCGCGAGGTCGATTCTTTTGCTTGGTCTGTACATGTTTTTCATCTCTGAATCTCTTATTTGTATCTTACTTACATATGCTATTTACCAATTTAGGTTAGTAATTATAAGATTGTCATGACATAATAGAAAGAATCTTACTTATCTAAAATGAAGAAAGATAAGTACATCAAAAGCTATTTCTAGACAAAAGAAACCTACGTACATGTACTAAGTCAATTGCGTTATATGTGAAGAAACCCGTTGTAGATTTGATAGTGTGTTGATCATTGTCTCCAAAATCTACATTTGGAAAAAAACGTCACCGATTTTTCTGAATGCCAAGGCAAAATTGTAAGAATAATAATAAGACTGTTTAGCTCAGTGGTTAGCGGCTTGTAGTTAAAACATCTTTATTGCGGCTCTGCTATCCGAGGTAATGGGTTTGCATCGCGTTTATTTTATATTCCAATACGTATTGTATGTTATTTTTGTATGGCAATAAATTTATTTTATTATATCTTTTCAGTCTGTCTGTTTCTGTTCTTAAAATGTATTGGATAATAAACAAATCACAAATAGAACACTTTTTAAATACAACAACCATATGGTCTATATTTAAGCGCGTTTCGTTTCTGAACAATCGGATCATTTAGTACCAGTGTCTGTTTCTTCACTGTCACTGATCTCCACTTGGAACTCTCCATAGCACGCTCAATAGCCGTAATGCTCATCAAAAACCGCTCCTCTACATCCCTTACATGCCTACAATAAGTATCGCAGTCCTCTATTTCTAAACCTGATGTTCACGCATGACGTCATGAGAGGAGGCGTAATAAGCGTCAGACTCTGTCAGAGCTGATAAGATAAAAAAAAAGAAATTAGATAAATAAGAAACGGTCATACAGGATTTTTTTTTACAGAAACGTACCAAATCTTTTAGCATAATAAGGGTTCAAAAGTGAATCAAGTGACGATCAGAAATGCATACGTGTCTGTCATTGACTAACAAAGATAATTATACAAAATTGTCATGTTATGTATTCCTAAAAAGTATAGCTTAACAGCATTGACCTTATAACTCGTATAGTTGTACAACATACCTGAACAGTTATTGTTCTAAATCATAAATCGGCAAAATTTCGGGCTAAAAATCCGGGGACAAAAATCATTATGACTAGCGACGTTCGTCTTTCAACACTGAGCTAAATAGTCTGTGTGTGAAGGTAGCCAGTTGCCTGGGTAGAATTGTGTGTGGAGTTCTGATGCTAAAAAGCCAGGGAAACACGTCAGTAAACTTGTCGCCGTAATATTTCTGAAATATAGTTGAAAACTGCGTTTCTTGTGGCCCTTCTTGTAATTTTTTTTTGTTATGTTAATTGATTAATTAAATATTATGCCAAGAATATATACTATGCTAGGTTTATACAATTATATAACTTGGCTACAGTGTACGACATCTCTCGCAACTAGTGCAAGAAAAGGAATACTGCTTAATCGGTATGCGAGATCATAGCCCCTTAATTTACGACTAAACTAACCTAGACTGCCATCCCCCGAAACAACACATAACCCCACGCCGAAAAGAAAAAATGAACAGATAAACAACAAAAGAGAGGGAAATAAAGTTGAATCATTAGGATTCGAACCACAATAGCTGCATAGCGAAGCCAATACGTGGATATTCAAGTATACCGGAACATATCATTGTAATAAACAATACCCTACTACCGTATTTCAATTTATGATTGATCTGAGAAAACCAACACATTTATTTCAAAGTATGTCTACATTGATAGTTGGAAAGGCCAAGTAGTAGTAGTAGTAGTAGTAGTAGTAGTTGTAAAAGAATAATTAATATTGTTAGATATGATGATTGTTTTCATTATCCTCAGCTTCACAATCCTCCTCTTTTTCGTCATCATCCTCCTCCTCGTCCTTTTTATTATATGTTTTATCATCATCGTCACTATTGGTATTATTATTGTTATCATCGTCATTATGAATTTCAGAACAATACTGGATAGATACACATCGCGTTAACAAAACCTTCTGGCAGACTTCAGACGGACGAGAGCAACCGATGGACTCTGATATGTGGGTTGACTCTGGTCAAGCGAGCCACGGAAAGGATAACTGTGCGCGACTACAACTTCGTGTTAGGAAGTATGAGCTAGCTGACCGGAGATGTCACTTCAGTTACTGTTATGTTTGTGAACTTGTTCTCTAACAAGTTTTGTCTCATAACGACGAAGTAACGAATAGAGACTAATGTGTTGTTCTCTAGCGGATCGAGGCGTCGACAAACATTTACATTTTTACGTTTCGTTCAAATTTAAAGTTTTCAAAGTCTTTAATATGATTTAAGTAAGTTTTCAAAGTCTTTAATATGATTTAAGTAAGTTTTCAAAGTCTTTAATATGATTTAAGTAAGTTTTCAAAGTCTTTAATATGATTTAAGTAAGTATTGTATACTTTGACATTGCCCCTTCTGTTTTCCATATGAAAAAAAGGATTCAGTATCTGTTGATATTACATGCATTGAGTTAATATCATTTAACCCTTCTGCTGAGGACGTCACAAACAGTGAGGTTTCAAAACACCCCCATCCAACCTTTGGGGAAGTAAAAGAAGAATCTTCAATGTTTACATAGTAGATTTGCATGTATACCACACGGTGTAAAACTCGCCAAACATACATAAAACCATATTTATAGAGCAAGTAATTTCTGACGTTATATATGTATACCACATAAAAACTCGACAAACATATATAAATACCCATCTGGTCTATGTATAGTGAAAGCACTTTCTGACGTTAAATGTGACGTTTATATCAATGACATAGCTATTTGTAGATTCGCTGTACATACAATCGAACGCCAAATCTACATATACTCAAATACTTCAAATATTTGAGTTTATGTAGATTTGGCGTTTCATAACATACATGTACGCTAACATACCATTAGAGGCTTATGACTGTCGATTACGATTTAGATTTATCCGACTTAAAAGTTACCAGTATAAATGACTGACCGTTAGAATGAATAAGCATTTTATTGTTTTAATAGTAGCTATTCTGATTATTGAAGGATATTCCAATGTGTAGGTTTTTTCAACGAAAAATAGAGAAGTGTGTTTTAGGCCTACTGAATATACAATGAGGTCAAAATGGGCATCTATATGATAATTAATACAAAACAAGAATACCCTTGCGATAATAGCATGAAAATACACTATTATCGGAATTGTAAACCGCCATTGGAAAAATTCGTTACACATCTTTTTGTATCATTTTGACCAGGAAATAATGTTGAGTCGAAAGAAAATGGCGTAGCCGTACATTTGTATTGTCCACGATCGAACCACTCATCGGAAAGAACGAGAATAACTGCGTTATAAGTCGTAAATGAGAATTTAACAAAATAATTAGAAATTAAAAAGAAGATTCTCAATGATCTTAGTAATGAAACACATAAAAATGACAAATTTAAATGAACGATATCAAAATATACAATAAAAAAAGTTATCCGATGGGTAGGGAAAATAATTGTGTTGGGTCTCGTTTCTTCTGCGCAATTCTGTCAAAGGAATTCATCCAATACAATATTTTTCCATACATATGAAATGAGCTTTTTATTGTTTATTTTGATATTGTCCATCTAAAAATTGTAATTTTTTATGTTTTAACTCCGAACGAATTTTTGGCCGTTCAACTGCTCTCGATTTGTTTTAGTTTAAACAATAATTTTGTTCTATACACAAAAAAAATGCCTAATTGTAAATATTTATTTTCGTGTTTGAAATTCTTTCCTTTTTAGTTAAATGTAATTATTTCGTTTGCGAGATATATCTTAATGTGCTTGTAGATCATTTGTATTTGAAATAAAATATAGTCAAAACTAGACACGTGGTTTTCTTATAAATACGTTTGTTTAACTGTCACTTTCTCAAACTGTGTATTAGATATTGACTTTTCATAAATGTGTAATAGACAAAGACTAGTAGCGTCTACGAAAAGGTTAATACAAAAACAGTTCTAAATAACACAGAACCAAACGATTAAACGCGTGGATATATATATATAATCTCAACTGCACCACGCGAGCCTCTGTTTGATAGGCAAATCCTGAACCATTTTAGGAGTTTGTGCTAAACACGATGAAAGGCTTTAGAGATGTCATAAATCATGCGCTTACTACCATTATCTTCACCTTGACAGAAACGATTATACATGTATACTAGTTGATCGGAATCATTTGGAGCAATTTGTGTCTGAAAACATGTATAAACTATGTATAATGTTAATTTTCTAATTATTTATTGATGGTTTGGTGTTTTACGCCTCTTTCAACAATTGATCAATTATATCACGGCGTTTCCTGGGTAAATTACCAGTACCACTGGTCTATCTATCCTGACACCAGCCAGTCAGTCGAAATGCAAACCTGAGAGCCAAGGAGGGCTGCCATTACTACCATTTTTAAAAGTATTTGGTATGACCCGACCGGGGATCGAGCCCGTGACTTCTTGCACCCGAGGCGGACGCTCTACCACTACACCACCGATGCGATCCTAAATAATTAACAATATTGCTTAAACGTTTACCGAGATTTAGAGATTTATTACTGATCTTTATTTTTGTAAACGCGCTTGTATCCACTTTGAAGGTTATCTGTTGTAAATGATATGTTAAACACATACAAAGTGCCTTAGTGGTGTTGCCAACTCATTTGCCAGTACAATGGGACCTGTGTATAAAGACCACCCATGAGAAGGCATCAATCTGGTCTTTTTTTCACATGCAGACTTTAATTAATGGGTCAGTTATGCTGCAAATTAGTAATTGGGAAACTGAAAGTGTGGTTGCTAAAGACAGGCAACTGCTATTCCAATTTGGTCATAAGCACTGGATTGACTGTACTTTAAAGAGTGTGGACAAGAATAAACCTCCAAAGTGATTTCTTAGAATCTTAATTATAATAACATAAACATTTCGAAATGAGAAATGTCTAGCCACGATGTAGCGCATGCACATTTTGATGAAAAGTTTGCATGGTGACAAAGTTAAAGCGTTCAGAATTTGAGATGTGTTCAGTGACATTTACTGAACCTAGGAATTGATAAGGACATATTATAGTGTGCATGACAATCCTATTTCATATAAATTCCTTGAAACTTTATAGCACTGATATGAAAGTTGCAGTATCCTAGACATTGTGTAAAGCTCGACGTTACAACATTTGATAATTTAACGTCATATTACCTTTTTGAACATGAAAACAAACACTGTTACATAACTTTTGGTATACGAGGAATTCAAAGTTAATTTTTTTTATATTAGACAGGAGAATATACGATGGCCATTTGCACAATATAAATAGTTGGCGTCTAGTTATGCTGTAACTTGTAAATACATCGAGTACAATACATGGACATCGCACATATTTTCGGTGAGAAATAACTCAATATGTTAACCCATTTAAAATATCGACGGAAGTTGCATGCTAAATTATTGGAAATAATGATTTTGCCAATGGAAATTCAGTTTAAGAGTCGATACACACATGACCATAGAACAAACTGTAAAGCATTTGAGGGATGAATTTTTCTGACAAGTCGTGATATAAATAAATGTTGAATCAATTAATTAATGATTATATGATTGAACAAGTGAGCCACATCATGTACGAATACCGACTTTTGGACTTGCTAACACAGCGAACCCATTAAAGTATGACTGGAATCTGTCCTGTTCGCAATATTGTCAAAGAGGTATCCAGGACATCCCTGTATAATGGTTATGTAACACCCAGACTATTTAATTATGCAGCGTGGTCGCAATTATCAATTATTAATAATTGTATTGTTCTATAAAACAGTGTAAAAGGTCCACGAAAAGTTGTGTGTACTTGGAGGTTACTATTCGACAGTGATCGGTGTCACAGCATCAACCTAACCCTTTCCCACATACACTATATCTGCAGCAGACGACTTTGAAACATAGTGGCTAAGACCTGAAAAAACTCCATAAAAGATAGCTTAATTGTTAAATAAAGTTGTTAACATTGTGGCCAACGGAGACATTGCTCATCATGAGCAATTTCACCTTTGGCCACAATGATGTCAAAACTCATCTGCTCCTATTGCGTCAAAATGCGTGGGATCTTTTTACCCTTTCATGCTTCTTGTTTTTATTTGTCCAGTGTATATATGAGATAAGACGTCTCTGTGGCTCCATGGACAATTTATTCTTCTTTTCTGACGACGTTTTCATTTTTACAACAATACTATACTTCCGGAGTACCTCGCATGTTCTTAAACTGAGTTCAAAAGGGTCAACTAAAATACTATACCCGTTAACTGGTAATGGCTTGTCCCCTTTTTCTCAAAGAGTTGCACAATTTACAATATATTCCAGCTACATAAAAAGAAAAGTATAAAAACACAGAAAAATAAAACTTAAGAAAATAAAAATTAAAACAATATTCATGCATCTTAAAGCTTAAACATTTAATAAAAACAGTCGTAGAAGTTCTTTAAAGTTGCAAAATAAGTGAAGTATCCCTGAACCCTCTAGAAAGAATATGACTTTAGACTAAAGCAAACATTTTGAGACATTGTCAGAAAAGGAAACACATATTCCCTACATCATTAATACTTTAATCGCAGGCAAGTATTTGTGTAAAAGTTTTAACTGGTGTCAAAACACAAACAGGAAAACCAAGGAGAGATTCACGCACCATCAAGTAATAAAGTTGATTAGATATTGATTGAAATGTCATTTACTGCCCATTATTCCATGTTAACATGTAGGGCAGCAAGAACTTATCTTATGTCTGTTCTTGGGCTTATTTAGAACGAATATCCAAGTATGGTTGGTGTTCTTTAGCCCTCCATCTACAGCTAGGTGGACCACCTCGATGATGTAGTGGTAGAGCGTCCGCCTCGGGTGCGGGAGGTCGCGGGTTCGATCCACGGCCGGGTCATACCAAATACTTTTAAAATGGTAGTAATGGCCGCCCTACTTGGCGCTCAGGAATACGTGGTTAGCATTATGGCCGACTGGCTGGTTTCCGGACAAAGATACTAGTATAACTGGTAACCTACCCAGGATACGCCGTGATATAATTGAGAAATGGTTAAAAGCGGCGTAAAGCATCAAACAATCAATCATTAGCTGGGTGAAATGGTTTGGTTTTTTGGACTTTCCTTCTTATTTTCTACCTACATGTACTGATGTTCAATGTAAGTTTAATTATAACTGCAGCAATTTTCACCCCGTTTATAGGTACATGAAATACCTGGAATTACCATGCCAGTAACCGATTGTAAACTGTGCTACGTGTTGTATCTTTGTGGCCATCCGTCACGAGAGTAAGAACATAAAGGAAACGAAGGAACATATCAATTTGCGTTAATTTACGCAATTAACACAATTTTAACTAAATCTGTTTGCGCCATGCGCTGTAAATGAGTATACGGGATGCACAGCTGAGATATTGAGTGTACGTTATACTTTTTGTCTGAATGAGTTACATTTATTGAATGCTCTAATAGATTTAGTGAACTATGATCTTTTGTACTGGTTTAGATAATGTGTAAAATCGATTTGTAAAATGAGTATTTCTAGCATTTGTCAAAAGGCATCATACTCGAGATAGCATTGAAGTTGAGCTAATTTTATTGCATTTATGTTCATGTTCGTAATTGAAGAGTACATGTAGGTGAGTGACATTGATAGACTGATAAACTATTGACTGTCACATTCAAAACACGTGGAAAATATGGTAAAACATGTTTTAAAACTTGGGAAAACATTGTAAACAACAAAATGAGAACACGTTAACCATTGCGACGTTAGACCTTAACATGTGTACAACTGATGTTCAGATACACAAACGTCGCGATGAAGTATTGGACTCTTTGGCTGTGTACGACCGGCCCCTAACCCTTTTCCACATACAACAAATCTGCAACAAATGTACTTTGAAATGATCTATGAAAAAACACAGAAAACCACTAAAAATATAGGTATGATCACTGAAAAATGATGTAACATTATGGTAAAAGGTGAAATTTCTTCTTTTGTAATAATGTTTTCAATAGTCGTCTGCTGCAGAAGCCTCAGAAAGCGTCTATTTGTGGGAAAGGGTTAAAGTCACGTGATTCCATTCCATGACAAGTGTCAACTCAAAATAATTCACGAACCAAGTAGCAAAATACTTTATTAAAGATTAATGTAAAACCTCAGAGTAGATAAGTGTATATAAACCCTTCACGTAGAAAACAAATTCAGATGTATGGTTTCCACAGTCAAAATGCCCCCAAAAGATAAATGAAGTAGGAGAAGAAGAAGAAGAAGACGAAGAAGAAAAATATAAAGAAAAATAAGTAGAAAAACTTCACATAGCGATGCGTGTTCTGGTTTTCTCGCACCATATTGGCACTACAATATTCCGAGTCAATTGTTTACTTTCCAGCATAGAATATGCTGTCCTTTTGTTGGAAGACTGATAACGCAGGTCAGTACACCGACATAATCAATGTTTAATAAACAATCTCACCAGAGCGTTTACTGTTCGCCTACATTAAGAATAGCTACATAGGGCAGGTATACAACAGCAATCTAATTGTATGTGTATTGTCCTATTTCATAGTAACATAACATTTGAATATGTTACAAACGATCTCATAGTATTACATGTTTTAGCATACGGGGCATACATCAGTAGTCTAATTGTATATATATTGTTCTATTTCATAGTAACATAACATTTGAATATGTTACAAACATTCTCATAGTATTACATGTTTTAGCATACGGGGCATACATCAGTAATCTAATTATATGTGTATTTTTTCTATTTCATAATGATATTAAATTTGAATATGTTACAAACAATCTCATAGTATTACATGTTTTAGCATACGGGGTATACAGCAGTAATATAATTGTATGTGTATTTTTTCTATTTTCATAATGATATTAAATTTGAATAGGTTACAAACAATCTCATAGTATAACGTGTTTTAGCATACAGGACATACAGAAGTCATCTAACTGTATGTGTATTTTTTTCGATTTCATAATAATATTAAATTTGAGTATGTTATAAACAATCTCATAGTATTACATGTTTTAGCATACGGGGCATACATCAGTAATCTAATTCTATGTGTATTTTTTCTATTTCATAATGATATTAAATTTGAATACGTTACAAACAATCTCATAGTATTACATGTTTGAGCATACGGGGCATACAGCAGTAATCTAAGTGTATGTGTATTTTTTCTATTTCATAGAAATATTAAATTTGAATATGTTACAAACAATCTCATAGTATTACATGAACAGAACAGAACAGAACATATTTAATTTGACTTATACAAAATACATGCATCTCGTCATACAAAACATATTTATACATGCATTAACACAAATCAAACACGGATACATCAAGACACTTAGTAAGAATGTTAATTTTTTATACTATATGCTACATAGAGGATGAACAAGTTCGTATATAACTATGATTATATGCATGCTAAACATGTATAGAATAATGGTTATATATTACTATTTCTACGTTTTGTTGCCAAAGATATATAATTAGCTAGTTTATTCATTTTTTTCTTTGTAGTTGAGGATAGAAGTTTGGTGAATTTAAACATATTCGGTCGGGTGATATAGTACTTGTCGATAAATTGCACTCGAATATCAGAATAAAAACTACATTTGCAAATAAAATGGAACTCATCTTCAATGTCTCCTGTTTCACACATAGTACATAATCTCTCACACCTGTCTTTCCTCTCTCGTCCATAACGTAATGTTTCAATAAATAAATTATGAGAAGAAACACGAATACTTGTAATTTGTTTTCTTAGGTTAAATGAACTTATTTGAGAAAGATATCGAACATATCCAAAATCAGTTTTAATGTGTATATATAAAGAATTTAATATAGAATTATTCTTTAAATCAGATTGCCATTTTTGAAGGAAAATATCAATTAGTCTTTGCTTGAATAGTGGTAAAAAGGATTTACTGTTTATTGAACCTGGATTGTCAAAGATATATGCAAAACCATATTCGCTTAACATTAACTTGAGATTATATACCCAGTTTTTACTTCCTGCAATACAACGCTTGAAAGACTCATTATATACGGTTTTAAGCAAAATGTTCTCCATAGACAGCGGCATTACTTGTACTTTCTTTGACACCCACTATAGATTTAAAAAAGGCTAGATGAACTTATTCGAGCTCTTTAGATTTGATAAAACCCCATATTGGACAGGCATAATTTAAAATAGAGCCAACAAATGAATCGAACAACTGAAGCGCTATATCAGGTTGTGTAACACAATTAGGGTAGAGGTATAGAGGTATACATGTGAGATATTAGATCCCTTGAGGGTATAACTATATACGGGATAACACGTGTATACGGCGCCAGCCCTGTAGTATATAAATGTATGTTTTTGTGGAAGCGAGGGAGAGATGGCATAGATAGAGAGACATGCAGAGATAGAGGGAGGAGAGGCATGGGCTCTGGGGAGAGTCAGAGAATGATATGTCGGCATGAGAGGGAGATGAGGGTCATGATACTCTTGTTTACCTATTTAAATAAATAAATGTATCACTATACGATCTCGTTATTTTTACCTTAGTTTTCCTCGTGGGCAATTTGATGAAGCTGGCCAGAGTGCTACAGTTGTACTTCTAAAGATTTAATATTATTCAATAATGCATACATTGACTTCATTGCTTTTCCATTTAAACATTTGTTATTCAATAAAAAGGATCCAGTAAAACGAAAGTAGTTCCAAGATAATTAAAATCATTGACAACCTCGATATCTGTATCATTATATTTCCATTTCTCGGAAGGCTTTATGGGACCTTTCTTACGAAAGACGACTATTTTAGTTTTATCCGTATTAACCTGCAAGCCCCATTTACAACAGTATTGGTATAAACTATCTAGACTAAGATGTAGGTCTTCTGGTGAGTTTGCTGTCAATACCATGTCGTCAGCAAATAGTAAAATCATGATACAAATGTCATAAAACGAAAGTCCGCAATTACTTCTATTTTGTAAATGAAGTTCTAAATCTTCAAGGAAGAGTGCAAAAAATGACGGTGAATTATTTTGTACCTGTCTTAGCCCTAATGATATACTGAAAAAATCGGAATACGAATTGCAGTGTTTCACACAAGATCTAACCGTTGCGTACATGCCTCTAAACATGATCAACAATTTACCGTCTAAACCCATGTGGAACAATTTGTACCATAGTGCATTCGTATATATCGAGTCGAACGCTTTTTTAAGATCTATAAAGGCACAACATAAGCGTTTTATATCACCTAAAATCATATCAATTAAATTGTGTAAAACAAAAGCTGCATCAACAGTGCTCCGTCCTTTACAAAAGCCAAAATGTTATTTTCCGAAATCCAATTTTCCACCCTAGAATTTAAAATACTCGCAAATATTTTTCCTATATTACTTAAGAGGGTAACTCCCCTGTAATTATTTTGGTCATTAACATTACCCTTTTTGTGCATTGGTACAATGAAACCCTCTGCCCAACTAGCGGGAAAATATCCGGAATCAAACACCTTTTTCATACATGTTTTAGCATACGGAGCATACAGAAGTCATCTAATTGTATGTGCATTTTTGTCTATTTCATAGTAATATTAAATTTGAATATGTCATAAACAATCTCATAGTATTACATGTTTTAGCATACGGGGCATACAACAGCAATTAAATTGTAAGTGTATTGTCGTATTTAAAAATAACATATTTTTAATATGTTAAAAATATCGATTCCGTTGGGAATTAATATATACATATATGTATATCAAATACCCTTTAGCCGAAATATTGTAGAGTGATTAAGATTTAATGTAACTGTAAGATTTCTGTCTTCAAATGTTCACTTCACAGTTTAACCATTTCCCACATATAGACGCTTCCTGACACCTCTGCAACAATTAACGGCCATTGAAAACATTGTGGCAAAAGGAGACAGTGCTCATTAAGAGCAATTACTCCGTTAACCAAAATACTTTCAACTCTAATAAGTATTAATTGAATATATTTTTATTCAGAGAGAATTTCCATGTTTTGCCTAGAGTTGTCTGCTGCAGATTTGTTATATTTGGGAAAAGGTTAAGTTGTATTTTTGTATGTAAAATATATGATACATATTAGGAACTTACATTATATGTGTTTTTCTTTAAGCGGTTCTAATTAAATTTTCGCAGTCCTAGATTTGCAAATTTATCACAAATCTATTTTCTGTATGCACCAAGAATACTTTTTCAAGTTTTCACGAATTTGGTTATAAAAGGCTCCGTGATGTTAACTATTTTAAATATTTGACATTGAAGGAAGTCATAGGAAATCAGTATTTATTGCAATTATAAAAACAGGGTTAATTTGTTTTGTTTTATAAGGGTTTTACGCCGTTTTCAAGATTATTTCAGTTATATAACGACGACAGTTCACTTAAACTATGATTTAGCAATTATTGGCAATCTTCGCTGGTATATTTCCAAAAATGTTATTTCATTGAATCATTTCTAATTTGAATGGTTATGATAACAACTCGTACGTCTTTATACATATTATATTAACACACACCACGTCTGGCACATATGGACAAACAGGCTCGTTATATCAAGGGAAATATTACGCTATAAAACTAAATACTAACAATAAGCTAAATAATTGCAAAAGCTTCTGAAAAGACTACAATTCAAGCATTTAGTAAATAAAAATTATCATAGTGTTGGCAACAAGTAAGTATGTGCACGTTGGTATCTATTATACGTGGCGAATTTTTAAATATCATGCATTGAGAATTTTATAAGCGTATTCTATCATTCAATTGTTTGGGGTAAAATCTAATTTGCCGGTCCCCGGAAATGAAAATACAAATTAACTTCTGCGCATGCTCACATTTTGTAAATAATGCTCTCTGATGCGCTTTTTATTATTATTTGGCTCCGCCCACGTCGCTATCCAAGAGTATTTCTCTTGCGACATTTTTGGGATAGGGGCTTTTCGCCCTTATCCCATTACTAGCATGCTTTTCAAAATGTCGATTTACGGCTGCATCCAAGCCGCGCAATTGTATAAATTCGCGAAAGATGAGTTTTGATTGGTTTGCCTTCAGGTTTACAAGGATTTTATTGGTTCGACCGAATAACGAAAATTCATCCGCTTGCATAAATGCGTCAAAAGAGTTCCAACGAGTGAAACACACTCAGAACTATAATTGACCTCAATGTCAGTCTTGTTAGTAAACGTCGACCGTGCTGTGACTCCAACAAGTATACAACAGTCGACTTAGAATACATATAGAGAAATACGCAAATCACTGTAAATCAAATTGAAATTATTGAAAGGTGTTGAAACAATTGTGGCAAAAGTAGAAATTGCCTACGTTAAGCAATTTCTCCTTTTGTCACGATGTTTTCGAATGTCGTCTGCTGCACATACGGCAAAAAGCTTCTGTAAGCGGGTAAGAGTTATATCGTTTACATGATAGCTGAACCCTTTCCTTGATACTATAACAGTCGAATATTGAAACTATTGTGGAAAATGGAGCTATTGCTGACAATTTGCAATTCCTCCTTTTAACAAAATGCTTTCAAACAAGTTTCACATTAGTTCCTTTCATAATTAATATATTAAAACGTTGTACTACAGACATTCTTTTACTGTTTCCCCTTTTCAGACACATTTTGAATAACATGCAACAGATGAATGATAACGAGCAATTTTGCCTTACATCTAGGGGGAAATATGGACAGTAATTATTGAAAATTGTTGTAACCTTTGTGGAAAAAGAGGAAATGGGTCACGATAAACAATTTCTCCTCTTGTCACAATGTATTCAAATGCCGTCGGCTGCACATGCGTCAAAAAGCGACTGTAAGCGGGAAAGGGTTTCCGTTATAGCTACTTAGTTACATACGAATATTTGGGGGGGGGGGGGGGGGGAATGGAGGGTAAAGCAGGGCGCGTTTTGTGTTGAATGTTCTCATATTTCGCTGAAAATATATTTTTCCATCATTCCGTGTGTGTGTTTGACTGTCAGTATGTCGACCCAACTAGGAAAAGTCAATCTTCGAATTAGAGATTAATTTCAGCATACATACGAGTTATAGCCCCAATGTCAGTATTTATTTTATATTTGAGGCGCTTCTAGCGATTGTTGGACTTAAATATTTTAATGTATCTGCATTTGCGTAAATTGAAGACTCCGCACTCGTCAATATACAACCTAGTCCTAGATTTATCTGTTGACAAATGAACTAGAATGCAGTCTAAATATGTTTTTGTCAATATACCTTGTACGGTCCTGTTTCGGAGATTCAATTAACTGCAAATCGCTAGATGCGGCTTATATGTGATAACACATACATTACAAATACCATAACATGTTAACCTTTTCCTAAACACAGACATGTTTTGACGCATCGAAACCAGTCTTCTGTTATCAATGCTTTATGTGTTGTCTGTCTGTAAAGCTTGGAGGCATTATCCAGCGTCCAGCCGGCTGCCTGTCTGATTGTGCATTCCTCCGTCCGTCACGGTTTGCATTTATTGGTCAAAACGTTGTTTCTTTTCGACAGATTTATTTCAAAGTGGTCACACTTATACCTGGTGATCAGGAGAACGGTAAAATACTTGGTACATAACTTTGGTCTGCTTATTTAAATTATCTCTATTTTTCTTTATTTAGGTCAGCCATTGTCTCAATTTATTTCCATTGTATCCATTTTAAACTTGTTATGACCTACAGATGTGCATTGTACAATTAACATAACGTAATCAGGCTGTTTTTGGAGTGTGTATGTTTCGCTTTCCATGTTCTCACTTATTATATGACTTTCGCATGCAACACATTCCGTGAAATGCTCTTGTTCGTTAATGAGTACTTCCCCAAGCTTTGTACTTTATCCGGAGAGATTGACTGTCAGTGAACTTTTTGTTCATCCATCTGCCAGTTTGTCCGTTACGGTTTGCATTAATGGGTCAAATTGTTGTTTCATTTTGGCAGATTTATTTCAAAGTGGTCAAACTTATAAATTGGGATGAGTAGACTGATACAATATTTCAAACACATATCGGATCTGTTTAAGGTGAAAATTGTCTCAATAAAGTGTTCAGACTTGGTGTATAGGACACTTATGACCTACAGATGTGCACTGCACAAGGCACATAACTATAGCATGTTTCTGATTGTCTGTCAATTATCAGCATGATTCCAATATACAGGGTGGATCTTTAGTGTTCACTGAACTAGCAATATTACACTTCTTTGTCTATCTGTTTTCCTTCGTGATTTATTTTGTTTATACAAGAAAAGCGTTAAACTTTTATAAATGAGGTATACTGGTTATTGTTTCAATAATTTTTTGTTTGGTTTGTTTAAAGGTCGATGATACATTGTTTCAACAATGTTTGTCTATATATGGATTTTATGACTACATAAAAGTATTTATCGGAAAAGTTTCACGCGCACTTTCGCTTACATTACACCCAATTCTTGGTGACCGGCAAACTAGATGTTATCCCTTGTTTGGTCTGCTATGTAATTAGAGCCACGTATATGCGAGAAGCAACCACCGATGGTATTGGCATGAATAGTATTATCGAACTCATCACATGCTGGTATATTCAGTTGGTGGTCATAATCGTTCCGTGATGATTGTAATTAGTCGCCGGGCAGAAGCCAGCGACTTCTATTTTTAATAGGTTTTCGGAAATGACATGGGAGGGAGGGGGGGGGGGGGGGGGGGGGGGGGTTATTATTAGATTTTTTTTTTAAATGTCTTGAACATATTACAATTGCGTTTGTTTAAAAATACTAAGTTATGACACATCTAAAATGAAATAAATATTCCGATGTTTTTTTCTTCTTCGGAATCCAGTCAAAGGAATTCATCAAGGACAGCATTTTCCCATACACATGCAATGAGCTTTTTATTGTTTATTTTGATATTGTCTATCTAAGAATTGTATTTTGTTTTAATTTCAAACGAATTGTGGCCTTTCAAATGCTCTCGATTTGTTTTAGTTTAAACAATAACAAAAATCTTTACACAAACAAACTGCTTAATTGTAAATGTATATTTTCATGTTTGAAATTCTTTTCTTTTAGTTAAATGTAATTAATGCGTTAGCAGAGATGTATCTCAATGTGCTTGTATTGTAGTTCATTCGTATTTGAAATAAAATATAGTGTAAATTATAGTGTAAATTAGACACGTGGTTTTCTTATAAATACGTTTGTTTATCTGTCACTTTCTCAAACTGTGTATTAGATATTCACTTTTCATTAATATGTAATAGACTAGTAGTGTCTATAAAAAGGTTAATACATATCTTGACAAAAAGTTCTAAATAACAGAACCAAACGTTTAAACATGTGGATATATATTATATAATCCCAACTGCACCAAACGAGCCTCTGTTTGATAGGCAAACCCTGAACCATTTTAGAAGTTTACCAGGCCTTTGTGCTAAACACGATGAAAGGCTTTAGAGAAATCCTGCTCTTACTTCTTTACCATTATCTTGACCTTGACAGAAACGATTATACATGTTACTAGTTGATCGGAATCATTTGGAACAAATCGTGTCTGAAATCATGTATAAAATATGTATAATGTTAATTTCCTAATTAATTAATTAATTGTTTGGTGTTTTACGCCTCTTTCAACAATTGGTCAATTATATCACGGAGTTTCCTTGGTAAGTTACCAGTACTACTGGTCAATATATCCTGTAATATATCAATGTAATCTTTATAGCAATGAAAGAAACAATTATTATTTCGAAATGTTTCAATTAAATACAACCAATTTCATACTTTTTCAGAAATAGATAAACTTAAAATGTTAGTATGTGAGGAATCCAGACTATGTGCTTCTTTTATTTCAACTGCATTTAAAAAACGCAGATCAATGCTTTATATATAACTAAAGTATTATATAAATTGTTTCTTTAAATCTAAATATTTAATTTTAGTCCATTTAGTAAATTATAACTTTCTTGATCTTCTTTGTGAAGCTAACTATTCATATACTCTATTTACTTGTAAATATGTTACTATTATGTTTAAATTATTACTCTGTACATAACGTGACTGATACATGTAGGCCCAACGCGGCCGGCTGTGTTTATTGTATTAATATTTGTATGTAATTGTTATACACATGTCACTCTAATAAAATATATCTTATCTTATCTTATCTCTCTATATCCTGACACCAGCCAGTCAGTCGAAATGCAAACCTGAGCGCCAAGGAGGGCAGCCATTACTACCATTTTTAAAGTATTTTGTATGACCCGACGGGAGATCAAACCCGCGACCTCTCTCACCGAGGCGGACGCGCTACCACTACACCACCGAGGTGGTCTTAAATAATAAACATATACCGAGATTTAGAGATTCATTACTAATCTATAATTTTGTAAAAGCGCTTGTCTCCACTTTGAGGGAAGCTTATGTCTTGTAAATGACATATTAAGAAAAAATACAAAGTGCCTTAGTGGTGTTGTCAACTCATTTGCAAATAAGGTGGGACCTGAGCATATAGACCACCCTTGGGAAGGCAACAAGATGGTCTTTTTTCACAGGTGTACTTTAATTACTGGGTCAGTTATGCTGAAAATGAGTAATTGGACAACTAAATGTGTGGTTGCTAAAGACGGGGAATTGCTATTCCAAAGCACTGGATTGACTCTACTTAAAAGAGTGTGGACACGAATAAACATTCAAAGTGATTTCTTAGAATCTTAACTTTAAAAATATGAACATTTCGAAATGAGAAATGTCTAGCCTCGATGTAAGGCATGTAAATTTTGATGAAAATTATGCAAGGTGGCATTGTTAAAGCGTTTAGCATTTAATCGTGTGTTCAGTGACATTAACTTAACTTATGAATGGATAAGAAAATATTTGCATGAAAGTCTCGTTTCATATAAATTCGTATATATATTGTATAGCCTTAATATGACAGTTGCAATATCTAGTCATTGTGTAATGCTCGACGTTAAACAATTTGATAATGTAACGTCATTGTATCTGTTTACACATAAACAACAAATAATGTTTGATATAATAGGAGTTCAAAGTTAAATTTGATATTAGACAGAAGATTATGCACATTTGCACAATCTAAATAGATGGCTTATACATATCGGATACAATCCACGGACAGCGCACATATTTTCTGTGAGAAATAAGTCATTCAGGTTTAACCTTTAACATTTAAAACTTGTCACATCTCGTCTGTTCGGGCGTTTTGCACGGATAAATTTATCAAATGTCACTCTCGATAGTATAGTAATGCTATTTACATTTTAAATATCGTATTTGAAAGTTGGATTCATTCAATTCGGGGACAGTGAAAATACTCTCTCTGAAAACGTTGTTTCCAAATGTGAAGGATATGATTAACTTAATTAATAAGATATCACAGTAGTGATGATGCTCGTGAAACTATGAATATCCTGACTGTCAGTGACGGGACAATTGCAGATAGTCGAAGTAAGAATAAAGGCGCATTAAAACTTGTGCTAAAAGGATTGCGCATCTGCGGATAACGTTCGTGTATGACACCTGAAAAATAATTCGTGTTTTACGAGCACGATGAGTAAAGTGAGCCCCGATCGGTGGTTATTTTGTTAGAAAGGCAACCAGTTGGCGTTGATTAATTGTACTCGATTCATGTAATGTAGACTCCACAGACCAGTTCACTTATTTTACTTTTTCACAGGTAAAATGCTTGAACATTTAAACAACCTACACACATCAATATATTTCCCTGAACCTGAAGTGAATCCTGAAGTTTGCAAGATTATAATGCAAGTGCCAACGAGAAAGACACAGAGTGTCATTTTAGTGCTGATAAATAACTTAAGAGTCTGATATCATTGTATAGATACTCAATGGATTAAATATATTAAAAACTGCTAAGTTTGCCTTTTTTAAAGCTGTTATTTGCAAAAGAGATCCGTATGGGGATGAATCATAGAAAGTCAAATTAAAACGAGCAACTTCATTTACGAAGACCAACGTTTGGACTAGCGAACAGCGAACCCATTGCAGTCTTTCCTGTTCGACATCTTGTCGAATATGTATCAGGACATCCCTGTAGAATGGTTATGAAATACCCAGACTATTTAGATATGCAGCGCGGTCGCAATTGTCAATTATTGATTATTGTATTGTTTTAAAAACAGTGTAAAGTGTCCACGAAAAGTTGATTGCAGTGTGTGTAATGGGGTTGTGGGAGGGGGGGGGGGGGGGGTCACTATTCGTTATATTGGTGTTTAACGCCGTTTTCAACACTATTTCAGTTATATCACAGCGACAGTTCACTTATTCATAATTCCTGGGTAAATAAACCAGTTCTAGGCTAGGAAATGTGCAAACAAGGGCACTCCACCATGACCGTCGTGCCGTGACTGGACTTCGGTCACTATTCAACGGTGATCAATATCACAACATCTTATTAAAATTGTTCGACCCTATCATGCTACTTGTTTGTAGTAGATAAATTATTCCCAATGTATAGATGAGATTAGAAGCCTCCGTACCTACATGGACAATTTATTCTTCTTTTCTGGCGACGTTTTCAATATTACAACAATACTATATTTCCAGATTGCCACACATTTTCCTAAACTTAGTTCAAAGGGAAATACTTAAATACTATACCTGGTAGCTGGTCATGGCTCTTGGTCCTTGTTCTTTAAAGAGTTGCACCATTACAATATATTCCAGCTACATGTATATAAAAACACAGAAAACAAAACTTAAAACAATATTCATTCATCAAAAAGCTTAAACGTTTATTAAAAATAAACGTAAAAGTTCTTTAAAGTCGTAAATTTAAGTGAAGTGTCCCGGAACCCTCTAAGAAACCAATTTAAGACATAGGGAAACATTGTCAGAAAAGGAAACCATTTTTCCCTACATCATTTAAACTTTAATCTCAAGCAAGTCTTTGTGTAAAAGTTTCAACTGGTGTCAAAACACAAACAGGACGACCAAGGAGAGATTCACGCACCATCAAGTAATAACGTTTATTAAATATTCATTGAAATGTCATTTACTGCACATTATTCATTGTTGACATGTACATGTAGGGAAGGAACAACTGATCTCCACTCATGTCTGTTCTGGGCCTTATTTGGAACTTATACACAAGTTTTGTTGGTGTTCTCTAGCCCCCCCCCACAGCTGTGTGCAATGGTTTTGTTTTCTGGACTTTCCTTCTTTTTCTTTCGACCTTCTGGTGTCAAATGTAAGTGTAATTGTAACTGCAGCAATTGTTACTCCGCTTATAGTTACAGAAATAGTCCTGGAATTACCATGCTTGTAACCGATTGTAAACTGTGCTACGTGTTGTTTCTGTGTGACCATACGTCACGAAAGTAAGACAATAAAGAAAACGAAGGAAAATCATGTTGCGTTAACTTACAACACTATTCTTACTGAATCTATTTGCGCCATGCGCTGTAAATGAGTATATGGGATGCACAGCTGGGATAGTGAGTGTACCTTATACTTTGTGTCTGAATGAGTATACGGGATGCACAGCTGAGATATTGAGTGTACGTTATACTTTGTGTCTGAATGAGTATACGGGATGCACAGCTGAGATATTGAGTGTACGTTATGCTTTGTGTCTGAATGAGTATACGGGATGCACAGCTGAGATATTGAGTGTACGTTATACTTTGTGTCTGAATAAGTATACGGGATGCACAGCTGATATATTGAGTGTACGTTATACTTTGTGTCTGAATGAGTATACGGGATGCACAGCTGAGATATTGTGTGTACGTTATACGTTATGTCTGAATGAGTATACGGGATGCACAGCTGATATATTGAGTGTACGTTATACTTTGTGTCTGAATGAGTATATGGGATACACAGCTGAGATATTTAGTGTACGTTATACTTTGTGTCTGAATGAGTATACGGGATGCACATCTGATATATTGAGTGTACGTTATACTTTGTGTCTGAATGAGTATACGGGATGCACAGCTGAGATATTTAGTGTACGTTATACTTTGTGTCGGAATGAGTATACGGGATGCACAGCTAAGATATTGAGTGTACGTTATGCTTTGTGTCTGAATGAGTATACGGGATGCATAGCTGATATATTGAGTGTACGTTATACTTTGTGTCTGAATTAGTATACGGGATGCACAGCTGAGATATTGAGTGTATGTTATACTTTATGTCGGAATGAGTTACATGCATTGAATGTTCAAATATATTTAGTGAACTTTGATGTTTTGTACTGGTTTAGATAATAAGCAAACCCCGACACGTGGTCTCCATGGTAAAATTAGTATTTCTAGCATTTGTCAAAAGGCATCACAATCGAAATAGCATTGAAGTTGAGCTAATGTTATTGCAATGCTTTTCATGTACGTCATTCAATACAATAACAGATTGGATGTTTAAGTAACTATATTGAAATTGTTATTCACAAAAAAATGTAGCCATTAAATGATTTACTGTTTACGAACAATTGGGAGTGTTGCTTTAACAGTTCATATTCTTATACAAAACAGTTTTAGCAGCTACAGTTAATTACAGTCTGTGTCTTTGTTTAATACTAAATCTAAGTTTAATGGTTATCCATTGTAGCCCCCTGGCATTACTGAGATATATAGTTATGCGAGGTCTAAACGAGATATGATATATATGCAGTTTCCGACAACAATCTCTATTGTAGCCCCAATGGTACGGCAGGCATAAACGGAGATCTGATATAGATGCAGTTTCCAACGACAATATTTATTGTAGCCCTAATGGCAAGGCGACGCCTAAACGAGATCTGATATAGACACAGTTTCCGACGACAATCTAGAATTATAGCCCAATTGGCACGGCACCTCTCAGATATCCCTTTATGCGAGGCCTAAACGGAGATCTGATATAGATGCAGTTTCCGACGACAATATGTAATTGTGGCCCCAATGGTATCATTGCCGTACCCTTTTATGCGAAGCATAAATGGGATTTGATAAAGATGCAGTTTCTGGCGACAACATATAATTGTGGACCCAATGGTATCACTCCCGTATCCCTTAATGCGATGTCAAAACGGGAAATGATATAGATATAGGTTATGTTGACAATATAGAACTGTAGCCCCAATGGTATACCTCCCACCAGAACCCTTCATTCCAGACCTCAACGTGATATTATACAGATGAAGTTTATAACGACGATATAGATATGTAGATCCATTAGTATCATTCCGATAACGTTATATGTGATGTCAAAATGGGATTTGATATAAAATAATCATTTTCTGTTCAGTCCGTTGTCATGTTTTTTTTGTTTACTTATCAGCCCTTTCAGAAAATATGTACCAAACGATGTTGAATACATTGAAGCAAAAAGATGAAATAGATTATGGTTTTGAATAAATTTTAAAACGATGCTTATAACAGAAGAAATTAATCATTGTGAGTAATTTAACCTTTTTGCAAGTTTCATTTCAAACGTGCTCTGCTACATACTTTTCAAAATACGTCTGCAAATGGGGAATGGGATAGGCTAAACCCATGATTGGATATTGTTTTATATAATGTTATCGGAAAGTTTACTTTTAGAATTAGCAATGCTCGTTGTATACAATTTTACCTTTTGTCACCATGTGTTAAACAGTCTTCTGCTGATGATGCGTCAACAAACACCTAAGCACAAACTGAAATATATTTTGATTTTGAATATAGTTGAAAACGATGTTATAACAGCAGAAATTGGTCCTTTTTGAGCAATTACCGCTTTTTAAAACAACCATTTCAAACGTGTTCTGTTACAGCATTTTCGAAATACGTCCGTAAATGGGAAATGGGATAGACTTTGCACATAATTGGATGTTGTTTTATATTAAAGTATCGGAAAGTTTACTTTTATAATTTACAATGCTTGTTGTAAACATTTACCCATTTTGACACAATGTGTTCAAAACTCTTCTGCAGATGATGCGTCAACACATGTCTGTTTGTGGGAAATGGTTAAATTAGGTTGGAATTATTTTTTCTGCAGAATCGTAAAAAAACCGGTGCTGTATTTAGTGAAGTGATGAAAAGTTTTTAATAATTGATATGTCGTTTTCTATTTGACATTTGAATGACGTTTACATGGTAGAGACAAAACATATCATATGAATATATAATATGTAACAAAATATTTTGAACTGAAATAGATTATAACTTTGAATAGAGTTGTAAACGATGTCATACGAGATGAATTGTCATTTTTAGCAATTTCCTTTTTTTGCAACAATCATTTCAAACGTGTTCCGCTCTGTACAGAATTGATAAAATACGTCTACAAATGTTGAATTGAAGAGGCTAAACACATGCTTCGACATTCATTTCTATAACAGTATCAACAAGTTTACTTTAAGAATTTACAATTCTCGTTGTAAACAATTTTCCTTTTTGTCACAATGCATTCAAAACCCTTCTGCTGATTATTTGTCAACAAATTTGTGTTCGTGGGAAATGGTTAAATGGGGTTGAAAAACGACATCCCAAAACAATACTACAGAAACGTCAAAAGCTGGTTCAGTATTTAGTTAATGGATACAACGCGGTTAATAATTTATTATTTTAATGTTCGTTATGTGTCACTTCAATGGTAGAGAATAATATATATATAATAGAAACCATCCACTGTAACTGCACCTGATATGATTGCTTTGTACAACTATAGATATACATTCTAAGCAGACAAAACAAATATTGTTCAGTATTATGGTGGACTTCATTATATCCATTTGCATTTGAACAATACAAAAACCACATATTTCTATAACTTTACAATATGACAAATAAGTTCGTTCTATGAGAAGCTGTATGAAAACCCCAGCCACCAGAAAATTAATCTTGAACTTTACCAAGTTCTCTTTCAAATGTTATCAAACCACTTTTTAAACAAAATAAAGCATCATTAGTTTGCGAAAAATATACAAGAAGGTATAAATCTGATTTCGAAGCTTCGGAAACTGCTATACACCCTAACCACTGGACTACACATTTTGCGATAAATTTCTCTATGTTTAACAGCTAACGAATCATTGGCTTTTAAGGGGTTAAATATCAAATAAGTGTTTTAAACATAACCCCTTCCTGTTTGTTTCGCAACGATTTTATTGTAGGCAAAGGATTGATTGATTGATTGGGGTTTAACGCCGTTTTCAACAATGTATTAGTCATACCACGGGCAATTCACCTACTCACATGTTTCCTGACTTGTTCATACCTGTTTTCCACACAACAGTATTTCGAAGCAACTTGCTGCTTTTCCGCATATACTGTTGCCCATTGGTGTTAGAGAAATGACGATAGTCACATTGACTTTTGTAAAACGTCGGAAATATTGTTTGTCGAGGTGGGGTTCAAGTAGGTAAACGAATAAAAGCCTATACTACTCTTATGGTGCATACATAAGCCCCTAATAGGCTATTCGTAGTGAACGCCATAAACTTCAGATGATGTATAATGAAATATGACATGAAAGTTGAAACATTTTATTTAATGCTAATCGATGAGATACTGAGTTCATTTTCATAGTTCCCGGTCATGTTTATATATATATACAGAAATACGTAATGGGTATATTGTTAGATCGGATACAAGCATTGTCATGTGATAAAAACCCTATCTTATCTATACCCATGTATAATTCCGTATTCCGTAAATTTAACAAATCGGACTTATTGTCATTGTTTGACATTGTGTAGTTAACAAATACATTCACACAGATTCGTCCGCGTGTGAATAGGTACGACATCACCAAATAGTTCCATTATTTTATCATCAATTATCATAAAATAAAAAGAAAATTTGTTTGTTTTGAGTGGATATGGAATATATTTCAACTCGAAGTGATACAATTCTAACATTTTCAACAATATTCAATTGTATCACTTCTCCCCAGTTAGCAAAATATATGGGACCCTAATGGGTCCCATATCGATTTCATTATGGGCCCCAGATGGGTAACCCATGTGGTACCCACATGGAAAGTGCAACCGGTATTGGCATGGGTCCCATACGGGTTATTATATGGGTCCAACATGGGACCCACGTGGGCTCAACATGGGACCGTTATGGGCAAACATATATGGGTCCCATATAGATTCCTTTATGGGCCCCAGATGGGTAACCCATGTGGTACCCACATGGAAAGTGCAACCGGTATTGGCATGGGTCCTATACGGGTTAAGATATGGGTCCAACATGGGACCCACGTGGGCTCAACATGGGACCGATGTGGGCAAACAGATATGGGTCCCATATAGATTCCTTTATGGGCCCCAGATGGGTAACCCATGTGGTACCCACATGGAAAGTGCAACCGGTATTGGCATGGGTCCCATACGGGTTAAGATATGGGTCCAACATGGGACCCTCGTGGGCACAATATTGGCAAACAGGTATCGGACCATTATGGGAAAACAGATATCGACCATTATGGGCAAACAGGTATCGAACCATTGTAAAAGTGGGTTGATGTTATTAAGGCATATTTTGACAAACTACTTGATATCATTTTAAAAATAGACAATTTAATACAAAACATATTATTATGCAGCCTGACAAAATATATGTAGACCATAGACAGCTCGACAGACTATTGCATCCATAATTATTTAAAATTTGAAATATAAGAAACAATTAAAGTAGTGTTTACATGAAAGCAAACTGCAAAGCATGTTAAAAAACGTGTTGGACACAAACAAGGTTATTGAAAATGAAATAATGATGCACTGACATTTTGATTAATAGTCGGTATATAACAAAATGGTTCTACTTATAGAAAGATTTTGACTAGAATTAAGCCACTAACCTTATATCATTCAATATATACTTCTTAACAAGTGAATTCATAGCTCTGACTAGATTTGTGTGAAATAACTTTAGTCGGTATATAAATGGTTTTACTTACAGGAAGAATTTGACTAGAATTAAGCCACTAACCTTATATTATATAAATATTGCATGGCTTCCAGTGTGACAGTACATATTGTCAACATGAGAAAAATACTGTTACCCGAGGCGAAGCCATGCATTATTTATTTTATTTTACCGAACAAAATGACATGTTTATTCAATTTATTCAGTATCTTTGTAGGGGAGGTGAACATGGGTAGATCTACTACAATGTAACACACACATATGAATATACCGTTAACCGTATACTGTTACATGGCACGCGCGTCTAAAAGGTGACGTTATTGTTTGAGATGACGTCATGGACGTGCATAACCAACATTTTAACGCGCTTGCCATGTAACAGCTAGTATACTGTTTACCGGTCAAATATGTACTGTAAGCATGAGACAGTAAGAAATTGCCCATGATGAGTATATGAGAATTTAACATTACAAAGTCATGTGAGGTATAACAACATTCAATATATACTTTTTTTAAAACAAGTGAATTCATAGCTCTAACTTAGATTCGTGTGAAATAACTTCTTAATAATGTCTTAATCTCAAAGTGTGATGATAATTTGAAAACAAGATGGCCCTAAATCGATCACCTGAGTTATCTAACGACAACAACAAAAACCATCAAACGAAGAGGGCTATGATGGCACTGTAAAACTCATCTGGCTAAGCACTGGAATATGAGGCTTGTAAAATATCTATACATTTTCAGTTTCCACTTTGTGCCAGATGATGTTAATGTATAATTATGCACTGTATTCTGCACACCGTCAGAATTTAATTTTACTGGCCATGGGATATATTACATATAAATACCGTAATTTTAAGACATATCCGAGAATAAGGGCCAACTAAGGAAATAAAAATTAAATTTTGAACAGTGATTTTTTGAATCGTAAGAAACAAAGACATATCATAAATCAAAACACAAATTATAGAAATGAGATTAAATATGTAGTTAATAGTAGCAATGTATAACAGAATCGACAATAATAACACTACAAAGAACAACAAAAGCACTACCAATCAAATGCTTGTCTGCTTTATTCTAAGGTGAAAAAGGGGCATTTCTGAATAATTACTGAAGCCAGAGTTATGGGAGTTGGCACAGACATGCTTATTGTTCCAAGGTACATGTTTACTAAGTTTCATTTTGAAAATGTTTATCGGTTTTTGAATATTGAGGTAACTTTAAAGTGTTTTGACAATGACATCAATTAAGTGTATCCAGACTATTTTTCTTCCAAAAACAGACAAGCTGAAATTGAAAAGTGTTTTTTAGATCTATGGTAACATTGGATCTTAAATAAAAACAAATGCATCTAATGTATAACACATAACACAAGCAGACAGCTTTTAGAAAACATAGTGACAGAAGAAGAAATTGCTCAAAACGAGCAATTTCTCCTTTTGCTACAAGGTTTTCAACTTTTTTCCATAATTATATCTTCATTTATGTAGACTTTCTTTGTTTTTGTGTAGATAATTTTATTGCTTTCTGCTGCAGATTTGCTGTATGTGGTAAAAGCTTAATACAAGCCATGATATAAAGTACTAGCAAACGTTTTGTGAACAGTGTAGATCAAGATCAGTCTTTGAATCTTGTTTTGTCAAGATATAAACTGTTCACACATCACTTACATCCACTTCTTCTTATTATTTTTTTGGTTTTATTTACCTCGCTTTGCAGAATTACCTATTATGGTGAAGCTAAATAAAACCAAAATAATAAAACCACTTCTTAGAAGTTTCTGTTAACTTATGTAGATTCTCATATGCTGATGTACATGTACAGGCTGATCTGAACCTACTCTGTTCGGAAATGCCAACTTTTACCAAATCTCAATCAACAGGCTCAAATATGGTTTTGAAAGAGTGAATGGTGTAATAATTGAAAGAATTATACATATAATTACATCTTGTATAATATGAAATATGTCACAAACTACTTATTTATACATATTTATGATCTTCAATAACCAGAACATATTTTACTAGGGTTGGCAACGAATACCAAAATTAGTATTCGAATATTGAATCACAAATTATTCGAATATTCGAGCCATTTGTGCATGCAGAAGACTTTGAACACACCTAGGAGAATGTTTAAAAAAAAAATTATAAATTGAATAAAGATGAAAACATCGTGGCAAAAGGAGAAATTGCTAATTATTAGCAATTTCTCCTTTTGCCACAATGTTTTCAAAAGTTGTCTGCTGCAGACATGTCAAACTTATTTGTGCTAACTTTCTACATCCGAATTTTCCGTATCACTTTGTGTCGAGGCAAATGTTCATTTATCTTTGTTGCCCTTTTTTTCTTCCTCCATCCCTGTCACGAGCACCAGACAGCCATTTCCTTAACTCCAGCTTCATATCATTCCTTGTAGCATTTTTGTTGATGGATTCCTTTGGGGAGCTCCTGAAAGAACACATACATACATGAGTTATTGACTAATTACACTAGGTATCATAGCTAAAACACCATGGCTGTATGACTAACTGAATAGTCATGCATTGTATATTTGACAAATGATCATTCACACTAGACCTTACTCTCCAGTAATTATGCCAGTATTGAGATGTTCTACTCATTTATAATTGTTTTCAAATGTGTTTATCAATACAACTAATTAAGTAACTTATAGACAAAGGAACTTGGAACACAAATAACTATTTTTTTATATTATATATATACTTAAATTTACATCATAAATATTTAATGAACAATGTGCATGTATCGACCATACCAGAGGTTATTTCTTTCTCGACACTCAATTGTCAAAATATGTTCCAACACATACACAGTAGAGCTCTTTTTCACCAGAGACATATAAACACCTGTTTATATGTCTCTGATTTCACGTAACAAAAGCAAAACTATAAATTTACTCGCGAAATTACATGACAGTCAGATAAATGCAAATCAGCTTCACAGTTAACAAAAGCTTCACATACGCATGAAAAGACCAAAGAAATTACAAAAAGATCATCTATTGCAAAAGTGGGCTTTGTATTATTTTACCTTGTATATTCCTATAATCAAAACCAGTTTCCCGTTGAATTCGCCTTTATTTCGTCTCTTCAAAAATGGCGCATAATTGTTGTTGTTGTTCCTTTCTAGAAATCAAAGTACTGCTGGTAGGATTAACATAATATTTTGGCTATTTCAATTATCAGATTTACATTATTGAAAAAATAACAAATTTCTCATGATTTTAGTTTTGCTTTTGACTGTCTCACTGTTGATGGTGTTAATTATTATACTTTTAAAAAGGTTTCCCTAATTGGTCCCATGTGGGTACTATCAGGGCAAATCCATTGGGATATACAGGACTTTTAAAGTACACGACTTAATTTATTCATAAAAAAATCAGAAAAAAACCCAGACTTTACCACATTTCATCGAGTGTCGCATCTTATTTAGTTTAATACACATATAGGTTCCATGTGGGTCATATAAAGGCACACCCTATGTGGGTCCCACATGGGTATCAACACAGGACTTTCAATGTGCAAACTTCGTTTTTATGAAAGAACATTCCTAAATTTACATTTCAAGATCAGCTTTTATCACCTTTCAATATTTTTTGTATTTAATAATGTAGAAGCATGACTATTTTTTAATAAATGTCCATTGTGGGTCCTATACTATAAGGGCAAACCCTCCTAATATGGGTCCCACATGGGTCCCACATGGGTAACCAATGCATGTATATATACAAACTAAATATCTAAATTTATATGAAAAACATTCCTAATATTACATAAATTGCATTTTAATTATACTGTTAAGCAAGGACTCTTTCTTCATATATGTCCCATACTGGTCCTACATGGGTCCCACAAGTGAAATCAATACAGGACTTTCATTGTGAATGCTTCGCAGTTATGAAAGAACATTCCAGAAATGACTAACAAAAGACCAGCTGATAAAATCTTTCAATGTTTTACCATATTTTATATAGTTTAAGAAGGAAGCATTTCTCATATAGGCCCCACGTGGGTCATATTAGGGCAACACCTTCTAATATGGGTCCCACATGGGTCCCACATAAGTGATTCACACACATTTAACTTATATATTTCTGAAAAGTAACTGTCATGGGTCCCATGTGGGTCCAGTAAGGGCAGAACTTTCTAATATGGGTCCCAGATGGGTCCCACATTTGTCACCAATACAGGGCTTACCAATGTACAGCCCATATGGGCCCCAGTACGGTAACACCTTCTAATATGGGTCCCACATGGGTCCCACATAAGTAATCCACACAAAGGTATCACTAAATGAACATTCATAACATTTCAGAAAAAAACCCAGCTTTTTGGTTTTTGACGTATATTTATTTTTTATACATTTAACTTATATATTTCTGAAAAGTAACTGTGTCATGGGTCCCATGTGGGTCCAGTAAGGGCAGAATTTTCTAATATGGGTCCCAGATGGGTCCCACATCGGTCACCAATACAGGGCTTACACATGTATAGCCCCATATGGGCCCCAGTAGGGCAACACCTTCTTATATGGGTCCCGCATGGGTCCCACATAAGTAATCTACACACAGCCAAACAGGTATCAATAAAAAAACATTCATAAAATTACAGAAAAAAGGACCAGCTTTTCTGCTTTCAACGTTTATTTATTTCTTATACATTTAACTTATATATTTCTGAAAAGTTACTTTGTCATGGGTCCCATGTGGGTCAAGTAAGGGCAGAACTTTCTAATATGGGTCCCAGATTGGTCCCACATCGGTCGCCAATATAGAGCTTGCCCAGGTACAGCCCATATGGGCCCCAGTTGTGCTTGCTTGCTGGGTCGATGAGATATATTCCATATCCACTCAAAACAAACAAATTTTCTTTTTATGTTATGATAATTGAAGCCAGCGCTTCTTGGAAAATTTGCAAAATCGCGGCCGAGCGTTCATACTGCATGAACGCACGAAAAATAACAATCAATCCTTATATTGACATTAAACCCATTTTCATTAATTTATTTTTTCGACCTAAAAGTGTTCAAGTCTTTAATAACAATAAAGAAATGTAACCGACAACATACGTTTGTTTAAATGAATAGCTGGTATTTGTAAGGTCGTATATCATTGGTTAAATGACGTCGCGCTAATCCAATCGGGGTGCAATATTGAAATAAACAATGACGTCATAATCCCTACAGAGGTCATAAAAGGTCGACCGGTTCATGCAAAATGAACCAAAACTTTATTGTACAGAAAATCAAGTGCGAATGTAAATATTAAAATATGGATGTCAATGACGCGCTAACCCAATCGGAGTGCAATATTGAAAGAAACAATGACGTCATAATCTCTACAGAGGTCATGAAAGGTTCATGCAAAATGAACGTCAAGTTTGATCTATACAAAGGACTAGGCAAATGTAAATATTTAATTTTAATAGTAGATTTACATTGAGAACATTTATAAATTACATGTACTCAAAAGTACGCTCTACCGTGAATACTATTTGAATGTTTTACCAAATAATACATGCATCTTGCAAGACTTGGGTTATCGTCTCACAATTAAGTATGTCGGATCCTCTAATGATTGCACGTGAACACAATTATTGTAATTTCTTTAAGGGAAAAAATACTGAGGGCGAATACCAGTTTGTCTTCATATGTCCAGCATGCTTAGCTATCAGTTCTGGTAAATCAGGTGAGCGATGTAGGACCATCATGGTCCTCTTGTGTAGTCATCTACTGCAGATTTGTTGTATGAAATTATGTTCAAATTGATTGTGACTTGCGTTATAAATCTGGTCTTGTTTAACATGTTCAGTTATGTTTGGGTTCAAGGTGTAAGAGTTTTTGTTTAGCCTAGCTCCTGGCATTTTTAACGTTTTGAATGTGCTAGCATTACAAATGAATACAATGAATCAAAACCAGTGTTTTAAATTTAATTCTCCTTCAAATAAAAGAAAATATAAATAAAATCAATATAACTGGACCTGACAAACGAGAGAATACAACTTTAAGAACGATTTCGATGTCGTTGTACCATGGCGAATCTTGTAATGGTTCTCTATCATGGCAGACGACAGTTGTGAGAGCGCTTTACTGTTAAACGTCCAAATAACCTTGATTGAGACTATTCAGTAAAGAACGCTACAATAAAATATTATGTTCTAAACTCGAATTACGGTCGTCTTTTATAACGAACGCGAAACAATATTTCGTGTACATTTCCATTTATTTTTAACTTGTTTGTACAAAAGTTAGTTCACAGGAAAATAACACAGCACTTTTAATGTATATTTAGAATTTATAAAAAAATGGACGACCTACCGCATTTTATACATAACCAAAATGGCGACTCCCATTGATTTTGACAGTTTCATTTCAGAAGGTCCATTGGTTATGAAAACAAAAAAAAGATTCCCTCCTATGAGCGAAATACCCATTTATGTGTTTTTTTGTATTAGTTGTCCATGTTAACAGATGAAGTATAGTTGTTTTTGGAAAATCTTACTCTAGTCAGTTGCATTGTAAACGTCAATGTCAAATAATAATAAAGACAAGACTTTAGTTGTTATCCATTTTATTATTGTAAAATTCAAAAAAGCTGTGTATTATCTGTTTAAAAGTGTTAAAACATGAGCAACTACATTAAACAGAATAGAAAATTTAACAGACAAAGGGAAGTCACTGTGGACGTAAACTTCCTGAACTTTTAGTATTATCAGTGGTTGTCTCCCTTGGTACATTGAAACAAAATGTACTCTATAACTGTTCAAGTGTTTCTTAGAACTCTTAGCTTAGAACTCTTAGCTTAATAGGGCAGATGTCATATATATGGGCGATAGCGATTTTATTTGTATATCTTTAGTCCGTACCCTTTATCATCAGGGTCATTATTAATCGATGTTACTCCATGATGGCTTTGTTATTTGGTCCCAAACATAACACTTACCATATGTATCATGTTCTAGAAGTCTTATAACTGTCACTTTGTCTGCATGAAATGATTACTGTTACAAATGTATGTATTCTCCTGAAAAAAGAAAATCAATCTCACAAAGAAGTAGGTCATGAATTTGATTAACATAAACAATTACAATAATTCAAATTGTGATGGAAATAAAATGACTCTTCAATGATAAAACATAGATATAAGTATAAAAAAAATGAGTTTTTAGGGCTGAAATGGACATTGGTGAAATAACTAATAAGAAACAAACTCAACACAACAACAACAGCCAAAAATAAAACATTACATTTATAGTTATAAACAATACAAAATATAGGTATAGATACTGCAAGAAATCACTTATCTGATATTTCTAAAATGTTCAGTGTCCAAATGTCTTGCTGTCCGAAATCCTATATTTACGAATTATCTTATGCTTGTGTACACCACTTGTGAAATAACCGTTTAAAAAACAAAATAACAAAACTACAAGAAACTGTTAAAATGACCGGTTACATCGTGCTTATTTAGTTTCTTGTAGTTTTGTTATTTTGTTTTGTCTTCCCACGTAGCTTATATCAATTCGCATGAAGAATGTAGAATAGTAACGTTTCAAGTCTATTAAAGCACTCTTTTCAAAATCATCGTGCATAATCCCGTTAAAGAACTAAGAAGGGGGGTTACCCTTACTGAAACACCGTGTTTGTATTCTTGTCTGTGTAGTATATATAAATTGTTAGTGTAATGTTCTATACTTATGAAAATGTATGTGTTTTTCTCGTCAATGTATATATGTTCATTTGTTAAAATTGTCTTATGTATTACGGCAATGTAAATTAACTTTATATGCCGAATAAATAAACTTAAAACTTAAAACTTGACATGCAGCATTGCTACAGAAAGAGACGATATTGCGAATCCAAGCTAATCCTAACCCTACAAGACCTAAATGCAGGACTGATAATGGTGAACAAGTTGATGCCATTCTGCCGGACAGTAAGCTGTTCGATAAAGTCCCGCATGGACGTCTATTCCTTAACCTGAGTCACTACGGAATCAGGGGCACAGGGATCAGCTGGATCCATAGCTTCCTTTCAAGCAAAATACAACAAGTACTAGTGTAAGGAACAGTCCTTGGCCCTCTCCTCTTTCGGTTATACATAAATGACCTGTCTTAGCGCGTGTAATCACCATCCTGCCTCTTCGCTGATGACTGTCTCCTCTATAGATAAATCGGATGCAAAAGGGATACAGAATTACTCCAAGAGGACATTGACTCACTACATCAGTGGGGAAAGGACTGGCTCATGAACTTCAATCCATCCAAGTGCGAGGTCCTTCGTATTACAAGAAAAAAAAACCCATCAAAAGCAGCTACAGTGTCCATAGTCAGCAGCTTAAACCACCAAATCCGGGAGGTATCTTGCAGTAACAATATCAGATCACCTCTCCTGGAAAGACCATGTATGTACTAAAACAAACAAAAAGCAAATAAAAGCTTGGCATTCATAAGGCGTAACTTATCCAGCTGCCAATCTAAGACCCAGGACATGGCATACAAGAGTCATACTAGAATAAGCATCCATCATATGGGTTCCACAAAAACAAACCTATGTACAGCAAGTGGAAGATGTGCAAAGGAGAGATGCCATATTTATACGCGGTGTCTACCGAACAACCATCAGCACATCCAATATGATCGCCTCACTTGGGTGGCAGACCCTACAGCAGAAACGCAACCAAGCCAAGCTGACAATGAAGTACTGCATGGTCTTCAACCTAATAAGCATTTCTGCGGCCCGATACCTGCATACAGCCACAGTAGCAACCAGAGGCCATGCCATCCGCTACATTGTCCCCTTCTGTCGAACAGACTTTCGGACTTCAGCAAGTCAACACGAAACACTTGAACAGTTCCAAAATTCTATAGAGCACATTTTGTTCAATGTAACAAGGGAGATAACCATTGATAATACTAAAAGTTCAGAAAGTTTTCGTCCACAGTTACTTCCCTTTGTCTGTCAAATGTTCTATTCTGTTTAATTGATTGATTGGGGATTAACGCCGTTTTTAACAATTTCTCAGTTATATCACGGCGGCATTTTGTTTAATGTAGTTCCTCATGTTATAACACTTTTAAACAGATAATACAATGTTTTATTGCATTTTACAATAATAAAATGGATAACAACTAAAATCTTGTCTTTATTATTATTTGACTTTTAAGTTTACAATGCAACTGACTAGCGTAAGATTTCCAAAAAAAAAACTTAACTACATCTTTTAACATGGACAACTAATACGAAAAAAACAACATAAAAGGTTTTTTTCGCTAATAGGTAACAGGAGCGAATCTTTTTTTTTTTTCATAACCCATGAAGCTTTTTGAAATGAAACAGTTATGTAAAAAATGCGGTAGGTCAGAGGTAAAAATAAATGTTGTCGTCCTTTTTTTTAAAAAAAAAATCTAAATCGACATTCAAGGTCATAAAAGTGCTGTGTTATTAAAGGGTTTAATGTATGTTTTGGTACAGTTATAAGAGTATAACAACATGAAATTGCCTATTTACTCAGCAAAAATGCCCGAATGGCATTATGTCAGCTGTGTAATTAGGCAATTTCGTGTTATACTCTTATAACTGTACCAAAACATACATTAAACCCTTACAATTGCAGTTTAAGAAAAAAACAGCTATTTTTCATCGAAAGAATTGTTTGAAAAAGGACATATAAATTGAAAATTGGGATCTCTTTTTTATGTTCTTTACGCGGATGAACATAACCTAATACTTGGAAAATTACCTAATACTAGGAAAATAACGTCACGTCAGTGTTTTGGCGTCATACGTTAGTCACTTTGGCGCCAAAACCCGTAAATTTCATCTAGAAATATTTTAACGTTAATTACATTTTTATCGAAATACGCCTCATAAGTCACTTTATGTGATAAATATAATATCTCATGAGTGTTATTTATTATTACTTTTAATAAACTAAGCTGAATATGACCTCGGCATAATTATTTGTGGCTTTGTTATACGGTTTACTGACGAAATTAAAGGTATTTTCCGAAAGTAGTTCCGTGAACTGGTCATGTGATCAATTGCAGTTATTGGAAAATAAACGCAATTCCTTTTAGTCACGTGATCGGTTTTGAACCAATCAAAACGAGCGATTCACAGTGCTTTTGAAGCAATTGCAATTATTTTCCTGTGAACTAATTTTTGTACAAACAAGTTGAAAATAAATAGAAATGTACACGAAATATTGTTTCGCGTTCGTAATAAAAGACGACCGTAATTCGAGTTTAGAACATAAATTTTGATTGTACCGTTCTTTACTGAATATATTTGGACGTTTAACAGTAAAGCGCTCTAACAACTGTCGTCTGCCACGATAGACAACCATTACAAGACTCGCCATGGTACAACGACATTGTAATCGTTCTTAAAGTTGTATTCTCTCGTTTAACAGGTCCTGTTATATTAATTTTATTTATATTTTATTTTATTTGGAGGAGAATTAATTTTAAAACACTTTGATTCATTGTATTCATTTGTAATGCTAGTACATTCAAAACGTCAAAGGAGTTAGGCTAAACGTAAACTCTTACACCTTGAACCCAAACATAACTGAACAACATAACTGAACAACATAACTGAACAACATAACTGAACATGTTAAACAAGACCACATCTACAGCGCAAGTCACAATCAATTTGAACATAGTTTTAAAAGATTGATTTAGTTTGATCATGCTTACACAGGCAATCCCAATAAACTGCCCCCCCCCCCCCCCCTCCTCCCCCCACACTCGTTAAAGTTTGTTTTAGATGTAACAATGGTAAACATCAAATAAAAATGTTTTCAAAAGAAAACAAAATTTACCCAATGCAAGCCCCCAAATAACATAAAAACCTAACATTAGTTGAACAACAATTAATTAGTCGCATTGCACCATTTATTCATGATCATATGTTAAAACATGGCGGTGTTGCAGCAAATGGTAACTGAGTGACTTTTCCTCAAAATGTAAATGTAGCTGCCAGAATTTTGCCAGAGTTTCCTGAAGAAGTTAAAATAATTATAGTACGAAAAAAAAGGGCTCTAATGAAAACTGCAAAGAGTTCAATGTTCAGGTCAGTCATTGAAAATTCTCTGAACTGGCTTAAAAACAAATATCCTGCATATTCAGATATAATCATTAGCTTTGACAGACTTAATAAACTTTCAGAAGATTCTTGTCTTGAAACATAACTTGTTGAAACAAACAATGTATTTTCAAAGACACTGAATAGTGATGATGGTCCAGCACCATTACATGTAGATCCTGAAGAGGTTGATGGAGTTTCCGATTCTGCCATTCTTCTTTCAGATATGCCTGTACATATACTGGATCAGGTTGAAGACATTGTTCGAGAAGTCGTTTGGCTATCGCATGGTCCTGTCACCTCAATGAAAAAGTATGTCTGCATCCCATGGCCAACTTAAAATGATCAACCTTTGTCTGAACTTACCACCCAGTATTTCTTTACTTTAGCCTTTCCGTGTTTATTTCCATATGGCTTAGATGATTTTCATATAAATCGACCAAGAACATGTTCATCAATGGCTGATTGGGCAGAGCATTTGATGTGGTGTAAAGATGCAAGATTTGCCCATCATCAGTATTTCAAATTTATTGTTCATAACATCATCAGCCGCAGAAAAACCTCTTGAACAAAGCACATACATAGTAAAGCATCCACTTGGTGAAAACCCTCTTTCTCTTTCTGACCTGAAAGAACAGTTGCAAAATGGTAATGATTCATTAGCAAAAAAAGCCTATACTTTGTTGCCAGCTTGAGAGGAACTTCTCAATACTGGTCACAACGAAATAGAGAATTGCGTTCTCTGATTCAATATCAAATTAATGAGGGAAAGGGTATCCCTTCATTTTTCACAACAGTACTATTTCAAAACGTTGAAAACTTTGTTGGAACATTATATGCTTTCTTCTACTGACCAACACTTTGATTTGTCTGACAGAAACACTCTATTTACTGTGCTACAAAAAACACATCCATGCCATTTCACACTATTTTGATTTAAGAACAAAGTCATACTTTGATTTAGTCATGAGTCCAGCTTTTGGTGTAGACAGTTATCGGTACAGAATGAAGTTTGCAACATCCAGGGCTATGATCCACTGGCATGGGCTTTGCTGGAATCCGATAGAGAACCACATAACCTACTTTATGAAGCAATTCAAAAAGGTTTAAACTCGGATCAATCAGCAGAGCAACTGTCACAATGGGCTAAAAATACTTTTGGAATTACAGCTTTGCACCCAGCTGGAACAGATGAGACTAGTAGTCCCAGGAAAGACATGTGACCTCCCTCTGAGGGAACAGCTCCAATACATTCCGATGATGATGGAAATCCCCTGTTTAAACTTCTAATGGATGTAAGTGCTTCACAAAATCTGTTCTGGAAGACCAACTGCACTTAACAAACAAAATTAACATACACAGATGCTCTGACTACTGTCTTAGGCAAAACGGTAAACAAAAAATGTGTCGGATGTAATTTAGAACCGTCTTGAAACCATGTATATTGATAAGGGATATTCCAGCGATAGGTAGGGACAGAAATGGATCAATGCGTTTGGAAATGGCCCGTGACCATCCCATGATGGTGCAACATTCAAGGTATCGTACTCAAGGATGGAGTGCAAATGGAGATATTTCCTTAATGTTTTCACAAAGTTCCCCGGAAAACCTATCAGTAAATGAAGTCATTGCAGCAGAAAAATATGTTTCAGGGTATGCCTGTAAAGGCAATGACGGAACTGGTGCAATGGTAGATCTTTTCAATGACATTGTTGAAAATACTAACGACAATGAAAATAGTACAAAGACTGTTTGCAACAAACTTCTAATGAATTCCGTCAAAAGGGATATTTAAAGCATGGAAGCATCCTATGAAATCCTTTCTTTCCCTATCTATCGCTGCAGTCATCAATTTCAATCTGTTAGTTTATCTTGATCAAGGGTTTTAGAAAGATCTGGCAAAACATTGATTTAAAGTACCCCATAATAAAAGGTATTTATCAAGGCCTCACGATCAAAGATGTTCTTGGTATAAATGTATCTGTGATCAAGGCAAAGTCCCTGCAATTAATGTGGGCGGTAAACCGAACAAATAATGAGAGGCTGTTTTCCTGGGCAGACAAATGCTGCTGCACATGTTTCAGAATTTGAGTTAAAATGTATTTCACAACCTGTTAAATTGTCTTTAACTGCGATAATAACTCGTCTATGGGAACTGTTGCCTCGATCTTTCCTGGCTACAAAATGGTATCCTTCAGGTAAGACCTCCCGATCGAAAAGACCTTGATGTAGCCAAGTTTCAGTGCCAAAGTTAATGTCAGGATCAGACTCTTTCAGAAACATTCAGAAAGCACTTTTCTTGGCTCTCATACATTGAAAGTTGATAGTAAGTGTGCGAAACGAGGTGTTTGTGGTGTGACTATTTTGGCTCTTTTTTGTTTTGACCGGTGAAGATGTTCCTTGTGGAGATCCAATTGAGCTGTCCAGTGAGCTGAAACTGCCTGTGGTGTTTGCACTCGGGCTCCTTTGTTGATCACTCAAATTTGAAAGGATGCTGTGGGAGTTTTCAGTGGCAAGAGAGGTGACCAAGAAAGTATTATCTGTAGTCTCAAATAGGGTGGTAGAAAATTTAGAGATACCACATGAACAGCAGATCCATCTTAGATTTTCATTGGCATGGACGATTTGCTCAGGCATGTTCAAACGTTTAATGCGGTACCATATATCACAGGAATCACAAGCTATACAATTTTGATTTGATTTAAATGGTTTTTCACAGACCCCGCATGGACACCTGTTTTTCGGCCCTGGGTGAGGGTGACAATCGCCTGATATGGTGATTTTCAAACTAGGGATGTACAATATTGATAAATAGGTATGTATGCTTGTCAAGGCAAACCCTGGATGATCTGTAATACTAAATACAACATGCATCTTGTTTCGTCTACTTAACACATCAGCTAGAACAGTCACACTTAAGGTAAATCATGTCTTAAGATTTTGTAGAACACAGTGTTAGAATTTCCTCATTTTGAGTTGAAAAGTATTCTTCCCTCACAATGTTTTTAAATATCGTCAGCTGCAAAAACATGCGTCAAATGGACTGATCAGTATAAGGGGAAGGGTTTATACCAAAGCTTTTGAAATTGTTTGTGAGACAAGTTTATTTAGGAATCCTAAGTACGTAGGCAAAGGGTTGCCCTATCGAATACATTCACCCTGATGAGCCTAAGCACTCAGCGGATTACGCTGTCGAGGACTAAGTAAAACTGTACATATTAAAACATATTTCAACACTTCTTAGTTAACTGCTCACCAGAGACAAAAGTGGGAATAATGACGTCATGCATTTTATAATGCTCTATAATTATGCATGACATATAATTATTTAACACATCGCTTTCAATACAATGCAATTACAGACACTTATTTTGAAACTTGCGGTGAAATATGCATTTTCTCAAACCTTTAGTACTAATACGCATAAGTGTGTAGGATGTGTTAGTTAGGTTTTTGCTGCAAGTTGCGTGTAATACCCAGAGATGCAAACAACCTGTATACATTATGGATACATTCTGTTGGCAGGATACAAACGTACCAATCTCACATCTCAAATAAAGAATATAATAATCAATTAGTTATCAAAGTATAGTCATCAAAAAGACAGTCTTAAAGGTTTGGTCAATTGACATCATTTAATAGTACACACATGTAAATATAACCTGTCTAATTTTCCACAGATAAATATGGTACAATGTGATTTATACCAAAAGTGTCTCAATAATAACAATTATTACTTCTGTTTAGATGAGTTTTTGTTAAGTGGCTCACGAAGATTCAATCAGAACATTTGGGAATCCAATCATTTCGTAACCTTTATATTGCAAAGGCGGTTACGAAATATTAACGTTACGAAATGACTTTAATCCTGAAAATTGCATCCTGTTCAGGACAACCAATAGGTTTATATTTTCACTGATAACCTGTTGTAGATCAGAATGCATTGCAGGGAAATTCGACGGTATGCATACAAACTAACGTTTACTTCTTCAACGGACATAGTCAACCAGGCAGCATTAAGCAAAACTAGTTCATACCATCATGCATACACGCCGGGAAAATCTAATTTAAATGACATCTTTGACATGTCGGCGCAGGATTCAAGGGGAAACTATTTTATTAATCAGGAAAATGGCAATTTGTAATCCGTATAAGTTCATAGGTGTGGGCCTGTGTAAATGTACGGGTTTTTAGCTCAAGCTGAGCCTTTTGTCCGTCGTGCGACGTCAACTTTTGCATGTCACAGATTACACCTTATCTTCATGAAAGTTTAATAAAACATTTATGGCCTTCAAATATTGGCAAAGTTCGGAACTGGGTCATATGAGGTCAAAAACTAGGTCACAATATCAAATTGAAGGACAATGTTGTAAACATTCCGGAGGCCGCATTTGTTTTTGCTTCAGCGGCATGATGAAACTTTGTCAGATTAACTTATCTGGGTGATATTTAGGCTCAGTTCGAGTATAAGTGATTTCCTGCCAAATTGAAGAAATCTCATGTTAACACTAGAGAACGCATTTTCTTGCTTCACATTTTGAAACTTTGTCAGAATGTTTGTTTTAATTATATTTAGGCCAAATTCGAATATATATCATATCGAGTCAGTAACAGGGTCATTCAGCCGGATTGTAGTAAAATCTTGTTAACTTTTGACGGCTGTGCGTGTTGAAATGTTATCAGAATCATTGTCTTGATTCTGTAATGGGGATCCTCAAAACAGACAAACGACTGGATCAGAGTACTGTTGCAAACCTATAGATGAACTATTAAATTAGTAATGTATCTCTACATCATCATTTTGGTGCTAAGACCAGCATTCCTAACCAATACCGGAATACCAACCTCCAAAGCCGGCTCTCTTACCTTGTGGTCGAACAATTTCCTGTGTTTACCAGCCTTCCTCCGCGTCTGCTTCTCCGCAACCCGTTAGACAAATTCATATCTCTCTTTCAGACAGGCAACTTAAGGGTCTGAATTACATTTTTCTGTAACATTTGAATCAACCAAAATAAAATCATCAAAAGCAAGCCATGGGTGTCGTCCAAACACCAGGAATAGTGCTGTGAAGCCAGTCATGTTGTGTCGAATTGTAGACATGGATCATAGTCGGAACAAAAGCTTTCCATTTCTTTGTTTTTTTCAGTCATCCTCAAGGGTTTCGAGCATGTCCATGCGCGTGGCATTGAACTTTTCCATGCCTGCAACACGACACAACTGCAATCCCTACACTCTCGAAAGTCCTACCTTGGTCACTATGGTGTCTGGTAGGGAAACCATAGTAACAAATGAACACAACTATGGCAGTGGCGCGGGTATTCTGGTTTTTAGTGGGAATGGCCTGAGCAAGACGGGTAAAATGGCCCATAATTCCGGAGGCTGCATTTGTTGGTGCTTCAGCGGCATGATGAAACTTTGTCAGATTAATCGTCTGGATGATATCTAGGCTCAGTTCGAGTATAAGTCATTTCCGAGCAAATTGAAGATAAATCATGTTAACACTCTAGAGATCGCATTTTCTTGCTTCACACAAACTTTATCAGAGTGTTTGTGTTAATGATATCTAGGCCAAATACGAATATTATATCACGTCGAGTCAGTAACAGGGTCATCCAGCCGGATTGTAGTAAAGTCTTGTTAACTTTTGACGGCTGTGCGTGTTGAAATGTTATCAGAATCATTGTCTTGATTCTATCATGAGGATCCTCAAAACAGAAAAACGACTGGATCAGAGTACTGTTGCAAACCTATAGATGAATTAGTAATGTATCTCTACATCATCTTTTTGGTGCTAAGACCAAAACTCCTAAACAATACCGGAATACCAACCTCCAAAGCCGGCTCTCTTATCCTGTGGTCGAAAAATTCCTGTGTTTACCAGCATTCCTCCGCGTCTGCTTCTCCGCAACCCGTTAGACAAATTCCTATCTCTCTTTCAGACCGGCAACTTAAGGGTCTGAATTACATTTTTCTGTGACATTTGATTCAACCAAAATAAAATCATCAAACGCAAGCCATGGGTGTCGTCCAAACATCAGGAATAGTGCTGTGAAGCCAGTCATGTTGTGTCGAATTGTAGACATGAACGGACCATAGTCGGAACAAAAGCTTTCCATTTCTTTGTTTTTTTCAGTCATCCTCAAGGGTTTCGAGCATGTTCATGCGCGTGGCATTGAACTTTTCCATGCCCGCAACACGACACAACTGCAATTCCTACACTCTCGAAAGTCCTACCTTTGTCACTATAGAGTCTGGTAGGGAAACCATAGTAACAAATGAACAACACTATGGCAGTGGCGCGGGTAATCTGGTTTTTAGTGGGAATGGCCTGAGCAAGACGGGTAAAATGACCCATAATGACCAAAACATTCTTATATCCACCAGCTGTCTTCTCCAAAGACAAAAAGCCATACACACACGTTCCATAGGGTGTGTGTGTTTTGACATCTACAGCGTTTACGATGAATTACACTGAGGTGGCTAGTGTCAAGTTGTAGCACAGGAAGAGCCTTGATTATCAAGACTTGATATAATTATTCAAATCATCATCATGCCATGCGATCGTTTATAAGTTTGTAGAAAATGATTTCAGCCCATTGTTGCTCATCACCAATGCGATGTTCGATTGTGGTACTTCGATGTTCTTCATCTATAGTATATATTACAGTTCATCCTTTTCATCACGGTGTTGAGTATCATGCTCAACGTCTGAAATGTCCTCATACACCTGATTTTAGACAATTAAGGACTCAACTCCAAATCATTAAACGAAATAATACGTATGACTAAAACTATATTAGAAGAGATTGGATGTATGGATCAAAAAAAAAATGCTTGTAGAATTTGATGGTGATCAGATATGATTTATCGTATAAGAGGTTGACTGGATGGACCCCGAAAAAGTGCTCGTAACACTTGATGTTGATGAATTATGATTCCCACCACTCACTTAAGTGGTATTTTACGCATTTGAGTTTACTTGCTCATCAAGTTGTGTAACATTTCCTGTGAATACTTTGTTTAAGTGATACTTTACATATCGCTACGACTCGAACGAGTTAACTTAAATTTATTTAAGTTTCGATTCATTGTTTCTTGTGCGTTTACTCATATGTTATTTTTATATTTATGTTGAGTATAACGTATTCATGTTTGGCTTGTTTGCCTAACGTGTTTGGTTATATCCTATTTTACACTGGCATAAACGTTTTCTGTTTTATTTTTAATTAATGTTAAGTATCAGATACATCATGTTTGATTGTATAGTCAGTCTTATTGTCTTGTTATGTTTCAATTTCACAATTTTATTATTTCAATTTCACAATTTTATTATTTCATTATTGACAGTAGTTAACGAATTATATTAAGCGCCCATTAGTTACCTTAGATGTCAACACTCCTTAACATCCAATTCATTTATTCATTCATGCATTGTTATAAAACGCCACGAACATTACAACAATAGCTGAATGTTTTCCTAGTTCTATAATTCATAAGTTCTTTCCAATATGTGCTTTCATGGTAGTGAAATTGAATTCCCTCATTGGTGCTTAGGATTTTGTGTCTACATTACGACCGAGTGCTAGAATCTTTCACAGGAAAGGCTGCGATATTACTGACAAATCGTTTAAAGCGGCCCAAAAGAACATAAACAAGAGGGCCAGTATCGCTCCACTGCCACTATAGCCATATAAGGCAAACAGCCCATCCCTCTGGCTGCCATATGTGTTCGATCAATCCAGATTTACTTGAGGGAATCTCGTAACGACTCATCAAAGGAACAGTTCTACATACTTATTGAGAAAGAGGACCATGACGAACGTCCCTGGATCTTTCACCTGTGTAATGCAATGTGATTTGTCATGCAAACCACAATAAGGTTTTTTTACCAATCAACATGGCTTGAAATAATCTCGTAAAGGTTCACACAAAGAATATTTCAACAGAAGTTTTTGGATATTGGCCAGATACTTCCGGAGAAGAATCTTTTTATTATTTTTTTATTTTAACTATATAAGGAATAACAGCCCTGCCCCTGGCGACCACGTTTTTCCAGCAAATCATCATGGCTTTAAGGAATCAGTTAGAAGGTTACCAAAATATCTTCAAAATTATTTGGAAATCAAACAGATACTTTCGGAGAAGAAAATATTTAAAGTTTTCACTATAGCCATCTAAGGCAAAACAGCCGTCACCCTGTTGGCCATATTTCCAACCAATCAACATGGCCTGTAGGAATCTGATATATGATCACCTAACAAACATGCCTAGAACATTATTTGGAAATCGGACAGACTTCTGTAGTAGAAGATTCTTAAAGTTTGCACTAAAGCCAAATAAGGCAAAAAAAACAGGAATTCTTGTGTTTTGACCAATCAATATGGATTGAAGGAATCTGATAGTGGGTCACCCAAGGAACATTTCTACAAAATGATTTGAATTTTGGAGAAGAAGATTTTTTATAGTTTTCACTATAGCCATTTAAGGCAAAAACCCTGGCAGCCATGCTTTTCTACCAATCAACATGGCTTGATGTATCTGATAGAGGGACACCCACGGATTATTTCTACAAAATTACTTGGAAATCGACCAATCGGTTTGGGAGGAGAGTCTTTATTAAGTTTCTTTCTTTCGGTTGGCATGAATACCAGAATTATGCATGTATAAAAACAGATTGAAGGAATTAAGGAGAAGACATTGAGAGGATGCTATCTGTGAATTATCATGTCAATTCGTACAGCGGTTACAGAGAAAAAGACGTTTTAAGCTAAATGTTGACGGCACGGAAGCACGCATGAGGAAAAATTCGCCATGACATAAGCTCGACTGGCTTCCAGCCAGTGGAGCTAAAACAAATACTTCGTTGCTCGGGACAAAATATAATCAAATATGGCATGATAAGATAGCATGCATGACTTGATCGATGTTCTATGAGCCGTCCCGCGAGAAAACTAACATTGTGGACTCTGCGTAAGTATCGACCCAGATCAACTTAAGCATGCCGCGCAGGCAAACCCGGACACTCACTTTTCGCCTCCTGTGGATTTTCTGTTTCAGCAATCATTACTCTATACATCTATCCCCCTGAGATGGAATGTGTCGGCTCATATCAGTATACGCGGACTGTGCAGGCTGATCTGGATCGATACGTTACGCAGAGGCCATAATGTCGGTTTTCTCGCGAGATAGCTTATATAATCAACACACAATTAATCAGTAAAATATTGATGAGACTGTCCACTGAAAAAGGTGCAATTTGGCTTCCAAGATAAACATGAATCACTTATAAGTGACACTCGCTTGTTGAAAGCTTCTGTCAACTTCTGGGGTTTCAGATTAGACAGAGTCAAGGGACAGACTAATCTGAACCAACACTGTTCAGAAAGGCCATATCGTATCATTTACCTTGGACGGGCTCTGTGATTAGTGCCACCTGTATACACCCAGCATAACATGAATATTCCCGTTAATTTATACCGATCGATAAAAGAGCCGTATTACATGTCAGTATAGTTTGCTAGTCAACGCAATAACAAACAGTCGTTATATACTGTTAGAGAAGAGCTTTCAAAAGGTTACTTTATTTTCATGTGGCTGTTCGGTCGTCCAGTGTTTCTTTGAGAAAAGTGAATATAATATTGTGTGCATAAACATATTCCACGCAACCAAACGAAACACGGAGTAGACAGGAAGGTGTTTTCGGTATGTTAAAATGGTAATAAAAAGAGAAGACAAATAATGCGCTTAATGACAAAATAGAATGTGTATGGTCGGAGACTGTATTACTGATGGTTGTACATGTAATTTACCGGTCACTTCGAAAATAGCATAGGGCAGGTATACAACAGCAATCTAATTGTATGTGTATTTGTTCTATTTAATAATAATATAGAATTTGAATATGTTACAAACGATCTCATATTACATGTTTTAGCATACGGGGTATACATCAGTAATCTAATTGTATGTGTAGTTTTTCTATTTCATAATGATATTAAATTTGAATATGTTACAAACAATCTCATAGTATAACATGTTTTAGCATACGGGACATACAGCAGTCATATAATTGTATGTGTATTTTTTCTATTTTTTCTATTTTTTCTATTTCATAGTTATATTAAATTTAAATATGCTACAAACAATCGCATAGTATTACATGTTTTAGCATACGGACATACAACAGCAATTGAATTGTAAATGTATTGCCCTATTTCATAATAACATATTTTTGATATGTTAAAAAGATATATTTCGTAGGGAATTAATATATACATGTACATGTTTATCAAATATTCTAAAGCCGAAATATTGGAATGTAGAGTGATTATAATTTTAGGTAGCTGTAAGATTTCTGTCTTCAAATTTTCACAAACAGTTTAACCGTTTCCCACATATAGACGCTTTCTGACACCTCTGCAACAAACGGCCATTGAAAATATTGTGGCAAAAGGAGACATTGCTCATTACGAGCAAATACTCCTTTTGCCATAATACTTTCAACTCTATTTATTGAATAAATTTTTATTCAGAGAGAATTTCCATGTTTTTCCTAGATATTTTGAAAGTTGTCTGCTGTAGATTTGTTATGTGTGGGAAAGAGTATTAGTAGCTTACATTATATGTGTTCTTCTTTAAACGGTTCTATTAAATTCAATTTTCGCAGTCCTAGACCTGCAAATTTATCACAGATCTAGTTTCTGTATGCACCAATAATACTTTTTCAAGTTTTCACGAATTTGGTTATAATAGGCTTCGTGATGTTAACTATTTTCAATATTGGACATTGAAGAAAGCCGTTCTCAAGATTATTTTAGTTATATCACGGCGACAGTTCACTTAAACTATGATTAAGCAATTATTGGGCATCTTCGCTGGTATATTTTTAAAAATGTTATTTCATTGAATCATTTATAATTTGAATGGTTATGTGTACAACTCGTAAGTCTTTCTATTAACACACATCGCCTCTGGCACATATGGACAAAACAGGCTCGTTATAGCAAGGCAAATATTACGCTATAACACTAAATACTAGTAATAAGGTAAGTAATTGCAAAAGTTTATCAATGGACTACAATTCCAGCATTTAGTCAATAAAAAGTATCATAGTGCTGGCAACAAGTAAGTATGTGCACGTTCGTATCTATTACTAGTGGCGATTTTTTAAATCTCATGCATTGATAATCTTATAAGCATATTCTATCATTCAATTTAAGCATTGCTATTGGAGATAAAATGAAACGAAATTCTCATCTTTCCTTGTTTGGGGTAGAATCTAGTTTGCCGGTCCCCGGAAATGAAAATAAAAAGTAACTTCTGCGCATGCTCACATTTTGTAAATAATGCTCGCGGATGCGCTTTTTATTACTATTTGGCTCCGCCCACGTCGCTATCAAAGAGTATTTCTCTTGTGACATTTTTGGGATAGGGGCTTTTAGCCCCTATCCCATTCCCAGCATGCTTTTCGAAAAGTCGACTTACGGCTGCATCCAAGCCGCGCAATTGTATAAATTCGCGAAATATGAGTTTTGATTGGTTTGCCATCAAGTTTACAATGATTTCATTGGTTCGACCGAATAACGAAAATCCATCCGCTTGCATAAATGCGTCAAAAGAAACACACTCAGAACTATAATTGACATCAATGTCAGTCTTGTTAGTTAACGTCGACCGTGCTGTGACCCCAACAATTATACAACAGTCGACTTAAAATACATATAGAGAAATATGCAAATCGCTGTAAATCAAATTCAAATTATTGAAAGGTGTTGAAACCATTGTGAAAATAGTAGAAATTGCCTACATCTAGGGGGAAATATGGACAGTAATTATTGAAAATAGTGAAAACCTTTGTGGAAAAAAAGGAAATGAGTCACGATAAGCAATTTCTCCTCTTGTCACGATGTAATTCAAATGCCGTCGGCTACACATGCGTCAAAAAGCGACTGTAAGCGGGAAAGGGTTTACGTTATAGCTACTTAGTTACATACGAATATTGAAGATATTTTTTGGGGGGAATGGTGCGTAAAACAGGGCGCGTTTTGTGTTAAATGTTCTCATATGTCGCTGAAAAAGATATTTTTCCATCATTCCGTGTCTGTCTGTCAGTATATCGACCCAACTAGGAAAAGTCAATCTTCGAATTAGAGATTAATTTCAGCATACATACGAGTTATAGCCCTAAGGTCAATATTTATGTTATATGTGAGGCACTTCTAGCGATTGTTGGACTTAACAATTGTAATGTATCTGCATTTGCGTAAATTGAAGACTGCGCACCCGTCAATATGTAAGCTAGTCCTAGATTTATCTGTTGACAAATGAACTAGAATGCAGTCTAAATATGTTTTTGTCAATTTACCTTGTACGGTCCTGTTTCGGAGATTCAATTAAACTGCAAATCGCTAGATGGGGCTTATATGTGATAACACATACATTACAGATACAATAACATGTTAACCTTTTCCTAAACACAGACATGTTTTGACGCATCGAAACCAGTTTTATGTTATCAATACTTTATGTGTTGTCTATCTGTAAAGCTTGGAGGCATTATCCGGCGTCCAGCCGGCTGTCTGTCAGATTGTGCATTCTTTGGTAAAAACGTTGTTTCTGTTCGACAGATTCATTTTAAATTATCTCTATTTTTCCTTATTTAGTTCAGCAATTGTCTCAATTAATTTCCATTGTTTCCATTTTAAACTTGTTATGACCTACATATGTGCATTGTACAATTAACATAACTTAATCATGCTGTTTTTGGAGTCTGTATATTTTTTTCCTTCCATGTTCTCACTTATTATATGACTTTCGCATGCAACATATTTCGTGAAATGCTCTTGTTAGTTCATGAGTACTTCCTCAAGTTTTGCACTTTGTCCAGAGAGATTGACTGTCTGTGCGACTTTTTGTTCATCCATCCGCCAGTTTGTCCGTAACGCTTTTCATTAATGGGTCAAAACGTTGTTTAATTTTGGCAGATTTATTTCAAAGTGGTCAAACTTATACATTGGGATGAGTAGACCGATACAATATTTCAAACAAATATCGGATCTGTTTTTTAAGGTGAAAATTGTCTCAGTAAAGTGTTCAGACTTGGTGTATAGGATACTTATGACCTACAGATGTAAACTGCACATGATGCATAACTATAGCATGTTTTTGATTGTCTGTCATTTATCAGCATGATTTCAATAAACAGGGTGGATCTTTAGTGTTCACTGAACTGGCAATATTACATTTGTTTGTCAATCTGTTATCCTTCGTGATTTATTTTGTTTATACAAGAAAAGCGTCAAACTTTGATAAATGAGGTATATTGGTTATTGACAGGCAATCTGTGTCGTTTCAAACATTTTTGGTTTTGTTTGTTTAAGGTCGATGATACATTGTTTCAACAATGTTTGCCTATATAAACTATTCCTTACTTTTTCACCTTACATATGTACATATGCCTCTATACCGTCAGTGCATTCAGCGTATTGATTCCCGCTGTTACGATTGACTCAGCGCGCGCCATCTTGTCAACCAAAACATTCTTTTGGCCCGTCGTCGGAAAAATTTCACGCGCACTTTCGTTTACTTTACACCCATTTCTTGGTGACCGGCAACCTAGATGTTATCCCTTGTTTGGTCTGCTATGTAATTAGGGCCACGTATATGCGAAAAGCAACCACCGATGGTATTGGCATAAATGGTATTAACGAACTCATCACACGCTGGTATATTCATGTTGGTGGTCATAATCGTTCCGTGATGATTGTTATATAAGATGTCGAACAGGGAAGAATCCTGATCTAAGTACGACGCAGCGCATGTCGTTGATCTGTATCTTTCCTTGTCGCAAAACACCCGAAGGTCGGTGTTGGTGTAACGTGGCCCAATTTATATATGACCGTCACAGGGGGATAGAGTAATAATTCATGAAACAGAAAATCCACAGGAGGTGAAAAATGTATATCCGGGTTAGCCTGCGCGGCATGCTTAGGTTGATCAGAGTCCACAGTGTTTGTTTTCTCATAATTCGGCTCCGATATATTACATTCACAGAAACATGCTGAATCATCACAATGACTGGTAACCTTTAGTACAGATTATAAACAAACAGTAACACGTGTTTCTGACGTTTCGGCCATGAAGTCTGCGATTAAGTCTTCATTAGGTTATTATTCAAAAATGACAATAACAATACATCGGATGTGACGTCAAATGTTAACGTAAAATATTAGCGGGAAAACGTCATTAGTATGTTAATACATATATTTGAAAAAAAATACACAAGGTATCACGTCTTAAAGTAAAACTCAAAGTGAGAAGAGGAGTAATTGCTCATCATAAAAAAAATTACTTCTCTTCTCACAATGAAAACATTACAGGTCTGCTGAGGCAACTTAAACTATAATAATTTGTTATTGGAGCTGTGCTTAATGCATTCATTTTTTCAACAGGATATGCTGAGTGGTAACCTTTAGACACTATTTATAATCGACTTTATCATGGTTACCAGACATAGCTTTCTGAAAAGGATGGCAAGGTTATACCTAATCGTGCTAATGATGTATACTCTTGGTGGAATAGGAGCATCATGTTTCTATGAACCATCCTTTGGAATAATCGAATCTGGGGACAGTTTTGAAACGAGGACGGTGTCTCACATCGAAAACTGCATAGAACAATGTGAACGATGGACGAGCTGTAAACTTGTGAATTACCGAATACGAGGACGTATGTGTTATCTGGTACACCATATTGGGGAATTGGCTGTTAATATCAGTAGGAAAAAAACACCCGGATTTGTGTCTTGGACGAAACTCGAAGTAAATGTGGTAAGAAAAAAGTAATTAATATGGCGTTTTACATATTCTCAATTCATTATTTTAAAAAAAACCTGTATAGTTAGTATATACTAATGAGTACACACAGCATTGGATTGTATTCGGTAATAAGATGTCGCGTATATCTCAGAGACATATCAATACATCACAGCAACTGCTACGATCATCACACACTCAGTCTGGGGGAGGGGTAGGGGAAGGTACAATATAGATTGACTATAACTTTAACTTCTCGTGTTTTATTTCTTTATTAAAAATCGAGCTAAGAATATAAATGCAGTCAGTAGTACTGCGCTGTTTTCGGAAACCAAATTGACAGTTGTTATGCACATTAAGACATTTGGCACATTTGCGTAATCGGTTATCTAACATAATTGATATTTTTTGGGGGAAAATACGAGTTAAAGTTATTCCCCTTCAATTGTTTACATCCGATAAATTACTCTTCTTCGGAACTGGAGCAATTATCTCTTTAGTCCAGATAACTGTTAGTGTACATGTAATTGAACCATTTGCACAAGTTATGACTTAATATAATTTTACATTCTAAAAACATTTCTGGCAATAAATTGTCGCCACCTCCACTTTTCCCACTTTTAAGACAACTAATAGCAGACTGCACTTCATCAACCATGAAATCTGTATCCAGTTTAATTTTTTTTACACTAATCGTATCAAAATTACCAGCGTTTAACAGAACTCCTCGGTGGTGAAAACATTATCGGACGAACAAAGCGTTTTCAAATGATCAAACATGGTTGAACTATCCATTTTACACTGTTTACTTTTGGTTTCACTTTGTCGTACTTCACTCAAACATATTTGAGGACACAGGCTACATTACGAAACCGTGCTATACTTGAACCTCGCACGCTTTTTGGTCAAACAATATTTATTTCTGGTATGAAACCCCCAACTCCCTATTCTGTAGGGATCTGCACTTTTTATAATCCCGATTCAATATTCTCAGTTCTCGACGAGCTGTCTCACATTCATTATTAAACCATGCACCTTATTTATTTATTTATTTTATTGATTGGGGTTTTACGCCGCTTTCAACTTTATTTCAGTTATATCACGGCGACAGTTCACTTATTCATGATCCCTTGGGTAAACAAACCAGTACTATGCTAGAAAGTGTGCCTTGCCCAAGGGCACTCCACCATGACCGTAGTGACGCGACTGGGGATCGAACACGGGACACCCGGTTTCGAAATTCCCGACGCTAACCACTCGACCACAGCGGATTCCTCCATGCACGTTAACATTTACGCTTAGTTGTGTTTATACAAGGGCATTAGGGTAAATTTTCTACCGAAAAAGGTGAATGTGCATTATTCATGAAAAAGGTGAATGCGCATTATTCATGAAAAAGATGAACGCGCATTATTCATGAAAAAGGTGAATGCGCATTATTCATGAAAAAGGTTAATGCGCATTACTCATGAAAAAAGGTGAATGCGCATTATTCATGAAAAAGGTGAATGCGCATTATTCATGAAGAATCGTCGACAATTTTTCAATGCCAGAATCTAAATCAATGTGTTCGTTAGTTATCTGATTAATTAACTTGTTAATACAGCTTAATTCTGAGGAAATTAAATTGCGATATTCCTCTGCACGTTCGCCTTTCTATGTTATTTTCTCTTGAAAACTCAAGTCGGTATGTATATCTAAATCAGACTGCGCATTTATCAGTTGTGAAACATTTCCGAATGTATTACCTGTATACTTAGACTCGTTGTTTGGTATACTGCTATAGCTAGATTATCCCGGAAAAAACCCATTGTATGCTAGTCTTTACTTTGACAATCCTATAGAGAGATACATGTAACATTTTGTTTCTTTATGGTTGATGTTCGTTCGCATATCGAGGGATTAGCGTGAAACGGTTGTAACTGAAGACCTATTTTGAAAACCCTGGTTTAGGGGCAATTCTTACACCTTTGTAATCAATGCAAATTTAGGTGCCATTGCTCAGAACGAGCAATGGCACCTTAACCTTTCCATTGTTTACCAAAGAACAATTATTTAACGCTTATAAAGACTTTATGGCGAGGTGATTAACCTTGGTAAAAAAAATACTAACTTTAGTTACAACCGTTTCACGCCAAGCCCTCGATATATTGAACTTACAGTTATATATCGCCATAGCAGTTCGTTTTGTAGAAAAATACAAAAAAAATATTGAAAGACTCCCTACCGAGTTCATGTTTATTAGGTCTGATGTCGAATAGAAACAAAAAAGACACTTAATACTAATACTTTTATTGCTCGTTCTCCTAACACCGTGATGACAGAATACGGTGTCTGTATGACCCGGGGTCGAACCTTGAT
>JASEVX010000010.1:21002907-21156570 GCA_031761405.1 Serripes groenlandicus
GGACGAAAAATACCCGCATATCATTGAATGTGCCGCAGATGGAACATGGACAAATTCGCAGAGTATTTGTGAATACACCAAGTACAGTCTAACAAACGGGACACCCATAATGTTAAAGTAAGTATGTCTAGTCAATTATACAACAGAAAAGAAAGTTACACTAATAATCCTGTTCTGGTGAAGGTGACATGTACCCAAAGTTTTCTCTTTAGCCATATCAAGCAAAACTACTCCGCCCCATTGCGGCCATGCTTTACGAATAATCAACATGGCATGAAGAAATATGACAGGGGATCACGCAAGGAACATTTCTACATAAGTATTTGACAATTGGCCCATCAGTTTGGGAGGAGAAGTATTTTGATCTGTTTTTCCTTTGGTTGTCATGGACACAATTGAATGAATTGAATGGATCCAAAGATTATGAAGGAATTTTGATGAGGTTAATCATGCTCTGGAGTTTCGTCCCAAATGACCCATCAGTTAAAGAGGAGAAGATGCTGACGGACAAAGGGCGATGACAATAACTCAACTTGAACACTTCGTGCTCAGGTGATCTTAAATGAACAACATATGTTTAAACTGTTTGATATGTTGAAATACTTTATTTATGAAATGTGTGCGTAGTATTTAAATAAATCTAGCACAAAATGAAGAAACTATGTCAAATGCTCAACATCCACCAAAACCATGGGATTACATCCCAAAGGACTAAAAACTAGTTACCGCTCACCGGGGCTTCCTGTCTGAATGTACGACTAGAATAGCTACGAGCAAAGATCAGGATCAGGATCGCCGTCTCGAAGACCGATTGAGAACTTCGATGGTCGCACAGTTCTGAAGGTCGGTTTCTGTGTGACCTTGTAAAATATTATATTACTTTATTATACATAATGTTATAAGTATGTTAACAAACTCTATTCCGTAGAGAATAAATATATATAGTTCATCATGTAAGTCTTCATGTTCAATACTTTCAAAATGGACGCAACATGTTCTGTGTGCTATTTATTAAATATAACCTAAAGAAGGCCTATGGCCGAAATATTGAATTGTAGAGTGTTTTTTTGTTAACTACATAATGTTATATTATATTTTATAGAGTACTTCAAATAGCGGTAAATCAGACAACAGCAATGCAGAAATGTCAGACTGAGGGTTCATCGCTTACTACTGTGTTGTCAGTTGAGAAGCTAAAATTATTGACTAATATTGTGAACGTAACACAAGGTAAATATTACTCGAATTCTTAATGTCTTCATGTCGGAAAATATGAAATTCAATTGTACATTGGTAAACGAACTTTACCTGTCACTCATTAATCTTCGGTCTCTTGTTGTTGGGAGGTCCATTTATGGATAGGGACGAATATTCTTGTAAACCAATGCATGTTATCACATAACCATGTGTTACATGTTTGCTTATATCCTATTGTACATTAGCTTAAATGCTTTGTTTTATTTCTTTCATGTTAAGTATCCCATACATCATATTTTGACAAATAGTATTGCTGTTTAAGATTCAAATTTAAATGTTTACCTTGCATCGTTTACATTTGTAAGCGAATTTGTTTAAGCGTCCAAAATGACCATAGATTTCGACGGGCCTTAAAACCCTATTCATTCATTCAGTAATATTCGACTGTCTGTGTTACCATGTCGAAGTGTAATAGATTGAACTAAATAAGTTAGTTACCACAGGTGACTGGAACATCGATGTTGTGGTACGCTCCATGTTTAACCCTTTCCCTCATACGACAATTCTGCATCAGACGACTTTGAACATATTTTGTCAAAAAATAGAAAATCTCTTTAATTGAATTGATAACCTATGACTAAAAGTGGAAAACATTGTGGCAAAAGGAGATATTACAGAGAAAACAGCTGTAAACGCCTCATTATCTTCACCTCTAAATTATTTTTAAATAGGAAGCCAGTTGACAATTCCAGCCCGAGGAAAATGCAGTGACTCCATAACTAATTGTACTGAGTATGGTAATAACCGTTGTGACAAGAGAGGCTGGGCCCGCGCTAACTGCAAGGAAACGTGTAACCTCTGTTATGGTAAGCGGAACCATTTTTTTCCATTTAGATTCAACCATCATCCGACAGCTCTGCAGCAGATGACATGAGAAAAATAATTGGAGAATAAGAATTATCTTGAACATTTTGTGATTTTATGAATAACTCTTTTACATTTAAACGTTTAAGCCCTAGTCCCACCTACATCCCAGACTGTCCCGGACTAACATTTGGCCGATCCGGGGTCAGATCCGTGTTTGATCGGCGTTTGGTCCGGGCTTATCCGTGATAATCAGGGACAGTCCGGGATGATCCGTCATGGTCCGAGATACCACCCCGGCAATTTTAAACTGTTTAAAATTGCCTTGGTCATCCGGAACCGTAATGGAGGATTTTTCCGTGTAGCGACCGTGTTGGCTCCGGGAAGGTCCGTAGTGACACCGTGTTGATCCTGTGCGATCTGACATGTCGTGTTGGGTCCGGGACATTCCGTAGCTGATCCGGGATGATCTGGGTCTTTTCGGGACGGTCCGTCGCGCTGCTGTGGTAGTACCGGGGTCGGATCCATGTTCGCTCCGTGTTGGACCCGTGTTGGATCCATGTTGGTCCGTGCTCAATCCGTTGTGGTGCCGTGCTGGAACCGGGACCGTCCTGGAGGATATTTCAATCCGGGGGAGTCCTGGACAGTCCGTGTAGCGACAGTGTTGGCTCCGGGAATGTCCGTAGTAGCACCGTGTTGATCCTTGGCGATCCGACATGTCGTGTTGGGTCAGGGGCGGTCTGTGTTGGGTCCGGGACAGTCCGTAGCTGATACGAGATGGTCTTGGACTTTCCGGGATGGTCCGTGGTAGACCGGGGTTAGATCCGTGTTGGCTCCGTGAAATCTCTTGATCCGGGGTGTTTCGTGTTAATCCGGGTTGCTCCGTGTTGGGTCCGGCTTCGGTGTGACTGTAGCTTTACATGACATCAAATCTACAACAGACGACTTTCAAAAACATACCCGATAAAAATTGGAAACTCCCTTTAAATGTTAGTACACTAATTGAATAGAGTTGAAAACATGGCGACAAAAGGAGAAATTGCTAGTTTTTGAGCAATTTCCCTTTTTGTCATTTTGCTATCAAAAAGCTGTCTGCTGCAGAGGCGTCAGAAATCGTCTATATGCGGGAAAGGGTTAAGAGCACGATTTCAGCGATCGGAGTAAATTTTTCGCGAGGTCGATTCTTTTGCTTGGTCTCTACATGTTTTTCATCTCTGAATCTCTTATTTGTATCTTACTTACATATGCTATTTACCAATTTAGGTTAGTAATTATAAGATTATCATGACATAATAGAAAGAATCTTACTTATCTAAAATGAAGAAAGATAAGTACATCAAAAGCTATTTCTAGAAAAAAGAAACCTACGTACATGTACTGAGTCAAATGCGTTATATGTGGAGAACCCGTTGTAGATTTGATAGTGTGTTGATCATTGTCTCCAAAATCTACATTTGGAAAAAAAACGGCACCGATTTTTTCTGAATGCAAAGTCAAAACTGTAAGAATAATAATAAGACTTATTAGCTCAGTGGTTAGTGGCTTGTAGTTAAAACATCTTTAATTTGGCTATGCTATCCGAGGTAATGGGTACGCATCGCTTTTATTTTATATTCCAATACGTATTGTATGTTATTTGTGTATGGCAATAAATTTATTTTATTATATCTTTTCATTCTGTCTGTTTCTGTTCTTAAAATTTATTGGATAATAAACAAATCACAAATAGAACACTTTTTGAATACAACAACCATATGGTCTATATTTAAGCGCGTTTCGTTTCTGAACAATCGGATCATTTAGTACCAGTGTCTGTTTCTTCACTGTCACTGATCTCCACTTCGAAACTCTCCATAGCACGCTCAATAGCCGTAATACTCATCAAAAACCGCTCCTCTACATCCCTTACAGGCCTACAACAAGTATCCCAGTCCTCTGTTTCTGAACCTGATGTTCACCCATGACGTCATGAGAGGAGGCGCAATAAACGTCGGAATCTGTCAGAGCTGATTAGATAAAAACGAAACGGTCATACAGGATTTTTTTTTTACAGAAACGTACCAAATCTTTTAGCATAATAAGGGTTCAGAAGTGAATCAAGTGACGATCAGAAATGCATACGTGTCTGTCATTGACTAAAACAGATAATCATACAAAATTGTCATGTTATGTATTCCTAAAAAGTATAGCTTAACAGCATTGACCTTATAACTCGTATAGTTTTACAACATACATGAACAATTATTGTTCTAAATCATAAATTGGCAAAAATTCGGGCTAAAAATCCAGGGACAAAAATCATTATGACTAGCGACGTTCGTCTTTCAACACTGAGCTAAATAGTCTGTTTGTGAAGGTAGCCAGTTGCCTGGGTAGAATTGTGTGTGAAGTACTGATGCTAAAAAGCCAGGGAAACACGTCAGTAAACTTGTCGCCGTAATATTTCTGAAATATAGTTGAAAACTGCGTTTCTTGTGGCCCTTCTTGTAATTTCTTTTTTTCTTTTGTTAATTGATTAATTAAATATAATGCCAAAAATATATACTATGCTAAGTTATACACATATATAACTTGGCTTCAGTGTACGACATCTCTCGCAACTTGTGCAAGAAAAGGAATACTGCTTAATCGGTATGCGAGATCATAACCCCTTAATTTACGACTAAACTAACCTAGACTGCCATCCCCCGAAACAACCCCTAACCCCACGCTGAAAAGGAAAATGAACAGATAAACAACAAAAGAGAGGGAAATAAAGTTGAATCATTAGGATTCGAACCACAGATAGCTGCATAGCGAAGCCAATACGTGGATATTCAAGTATACCGGAACATATCATTGTAATAAACAATACCCTACTACCGTATTTCAATTTATGATTGATCTGAGAAAACCAACACATTTATTTCAAAGTATGTCTACATTGATAGTTGGAAAGGCCAAGTAGTAGTAGTAGTAGTAGTAGTAGTAGTAGTAGTAGTAGTAGTAGTAGTAGTAGTAGTAGTAGTAGTAGTAGTAGTAGTAGTAGTAGTATTAGTAGTAGTAGTAGTAGTAGTAGTAGTAGTAGTAGTAGTAGTAGTAGTTGTAAAAGAATAATTAATTGTGTTAGATATGATGATTGTTTTCATTATCCTCATCTTCACAATCCTCCTCTTTTTCGTCATCCTCCTCCTCCTCCTCCTCATTTTTATTATATGTTTTATCATCATCGTCACCATTGGTATTATTATTGTTATCATCGTCATTTTGTATTTCAGAACAATACTGGATAGATACACATCGCGTTAACGAAACCTTCTGGCAGACTTCAGACGGACGAGAGTAACTGATGGACGCTAGTATGTGGTTTGACTCTAGTACTAGTCAAGCGAGCCACGCAGAGGATAACTGTGCGCGACTACAACTTCGTGTTGGGAATAATACGTGTAAGTTATTTGACCGGAGATGTCACGTCCCTTACCCTTATGTATGTGAACTTGTTCTCTAACAAGTTTTGTCTCATCACGACGAAGTAACGAATAGAGACTAATGTGTTGTTCTCTAGCTGTGGCGTCTACAAACATTTACATTTTTACGTTTCGTTCAAATTTAAAGTTTTCAAAGTCTTTAATATGATCTAAGTAAGTATTGTATACTTTGACATTGCCCCTTCTGTTTTCCATATGAAAAAAGGGATTCAATATCTGTTGATATTACATGCATTGAGTTAATATCATTTAACCCTTCTGCTGAGGACGTCACAAACAGTGAGGTTTCAAAACACCCCCATCCAACCTTTGTTGAAGTAAAAGAAGAATCTTCAATGTTTACATAGTAGATTTGCATGTATACCACACGGTGTAAAACTCGCCAAACATACATAAAACCATATTTATAGAGCAAGTAATTTCTGACGTTATATATGTAGTATACATTACATTGTAGATTTACATGTATACCACACGATGAAAAACTCGACAAACATATATAAATACCCATCTGGTCTATTTATAGTGCAAGCACTTTCTGACGTTAAATGTGACGTTTATATCAATGACATAGCTATTTGTAGATTCGCTGTACATACAATGGAACGCCAAATCTACATATACTCAAATACTTCAAATATTTGAGTTTATGTAGATTTGGCGTTCCATAACATACATGTACGCTAACATACCATTAGAGGCTTATGACTGTCGATTACGATTAAGATTTATCTGACTTAAAAGTTACCAGTATTAATGACTGACCGTTAGAATGAATAAGCGTTTTATTGTTTTAATGGTAGCTATTCTGATTATTGAAGCATATTCCAATGTGTGGGTTTTTTCAACGAAAAATAGAGAAGTGTGTTTTAGGCCTACTGACTATACAATGAGGTCAAAATGGGCATCTATATGATAATTAATACAAAACAAGAATACCCTTGCGATAATAGCATGAAAATACACTATTTTCGGAATTGTAAACCGCCATTGGAAACATTCGTTACACATCTTTTTGTATCATTTTGACCAGGATATAATGTTGAGTCGAAAGAAAATGGCGTAGCCGTACATTTGTATTGTCCACGATCGAACCACTCATCGGAAAGAACGCGAATAACTGCGTTATAAGTCGTAAATGAGAATTTAACAAAATAATTAGAAATTAAAAAGAAAAAAATTCTCAATGATCTTAGTAATGAAACACATAAAAATTAAAAATTTAAATGAACGATATCAAACTATACAATAAACAAGATGTGTTTGTGAAACACTGATGCCCCCGAATGGCCAATGGCAACATCTAGGTCAAAGGTCAACGTCGTAAGGTCAGAAATGTTGGTACTGACAGAAAGGTCATGTCACAAGGAATACACATGTGAAATATGGTAGCCGTACCTGTTATGGTTCAAAAGTAGTGGTCAAGGTTAATGGTTTTTTTCGAGAATGGCAACATCTAGGTCAAAGGTCAAGGTTGCAAGGTCAAACATTTTGGTACAGACAGAAAGGTCATGTCACAATGAATACACATGTGAAATATGGTAGCCTTACCGGTTATGGTTCAAAAGTAGTGGTCAAGGTTAAAGTTTTTTTCGAGAATGGCAACATCTAGGTCAAAGGTCAAGGTCGCAAGGTCAAAAATGTTGGTACTGACAGAAAGATCATGTCACAAGGAATACACATGTGAAATATGGTAGCCGTACCTGTTATGGTTCAAAAGAAGTGGTCAAGGTTAAAGTTTTTGTTCGTGCAGACAGACAGACGTGCAGACAGACAGGCCAAAACATATATGCCCACCGAATCGGTGATTCCGGGGGCATAAAAAGGTTATCCGATGGGTACGGAAAATAATTGTGTTGGGTCTCGTTTCTTCTGCGAAATTCTGTCAAAGGAATTCATTCAAGACAATATTTTCCCATACATATGCAATGAGCTTTTTATTGTTTATTTTGATATTGTCCATCTAAAAATTGTAATTTTTTCTGTTTGAACTCCGAACGAATTTTTGGCCGTTCAATTGCTCTCGATTTGTTTTAGTTTAAACAATAATTTTGTTCTTTACACAAAACAAAATGCCTAATTGTAAATATTTATTTTCATGTTTGAAATTCTTTCCTTTTTAGTTAAATGTAATTATTTCGTTTGCGCGATATATCTCAATGTGCTTGTAGATCATTTGTATTTGAAATAAAATATAGTGTAAACTAGACACATGGTTTTCTTATAAATATGTTTGTTTATCTGTCACTTTCTCAAACTGTGTATTAGATATTGACTTTTCATAAATGTGTAATAGACAAAGACTAGTAGCGCCTACGAAAAGGTTAATACAAAAACAATTCTAAATAACACAGAACCAAACGTTTAAACGCGTGGATATATATATATATATAATCTCAACTGCACCACGCGAGCCTCTGTTTGATAGGCAAACCCTGAACCATTTTAGGAGTTTGTGCTAAACACGATGAAAGGCTTCAGAGATGTCATAAATCATGCGCTTACTACCATTATCTTCACCTTGACAGAAACGATTATACATGTATACTAGTTGATCGGAATCATTTGCAGCAAATCGTGTCTGAAAGCATGTATGAAATATGTATAATGTTAATTTCCTAATTAATGGTTTGGTGTTTTACGCCTCTTTCAACAATTGTTCAGTTATATCAAGGCGTTTCCTGGGTAAGTTACCAGTACTTCTGGTCAGTTTATCTTGACACCAGCCAGTCAGTCGAAATGCAAACCTGAGCGCCAAGGAGGGCTGCCATTACTACCAGTTTTAAAGTACTTGGTATGACCCGATCGGGGATCGAACCCGTGGCTTCTCGCACCCGAGGCGGACGCTCTACCACTACACCACCGATGCGGTCCTAAATAATTAACACTATTGCTTAAACGTTTGTCGAGATTTAGAGATTCATTACTGATCTATATGTTTGTAAACGCGCTTGTTTCTACTTTGAACGTTATCTCTTGTAAATGTTATATTAAACAAATACAAAGTGCCTAAGTGGTGTTGCCAACTCGTATATGCCAGTACAGTGGGATCTGAGCATATAGACCACCCATGGGAAGACAACAAGCTGGTCTTTTTTTCACATGCAGACTTTAATTAATGGGTCAGTTATGCTGAAAGTTAGTAATTGGGAAACTGAAAGTGTGGTCGCTAAAGACAGGGAATTGCTATTCCAATTTGGTCATAATCAATGGATTGACTATACAAGACCACCCATGGGAAGGCATCAAGCTGGTCTTTTTTTCACATGCAGACTTTAATTAATGGGTCAGTTATGCTGAAAGTTAGTAATTGGGAAACTGAAAGTGTGGTTGCTAAAGACAGGGAATAGCTATTCCAATTTGGTCATAATCACTGGATTGACTATACAAGACCACCCATGGGAAGGCATCAAGCTGGTCTTTTTTTCACATGCAGACTTTAATTAATGGGTCAGTTATGCTGAAACTGAAAGTGTGGTTGCTAAAGACAGGCAATTGCTATTCCAATTTGGTCATAATCACTGGATTGACTATACTTTAAAGAGTGTGGACAAGAATAAACCTCCAAAGTGATTTCTTAGAATCTTAATTATAATAATATGAACATTTCGAAATGAGAAATGTCTAGCCACGATGTAGCGCATGCACATTTTGATGAAAAGTTTGCCTGGTGACAAAGTTAAAGCGTTTAGAATTTGAGATGTGTTCAGTGACATTTAATGAACCTAGGAATTGATAGTGTGCATGACAATCTTATTTCATATAAATTCCTTGATACTTTATAGCACTGATAAACAAAAGTTGCAGTATCCTAGACATTGTGTAAAGCTTGACGTTACAAAATTTGATAATTTAACGTCATTGTTTTATAAAACAGTGTAAAGGGTCCACGAAAAGATGTGTGTACTTGGAGGTTACTATTCGACAGTGATCGGTGTCACAGCATCAACCTAACCCTTTCCCACATACACTATATCTGCAGCAGACGACTTTGAAACATAGTGGTTAAGACCTGAAAAAACTCCATAAAAGATAGCTTAATTGTTAAATAAAGTTGTTAACATTGTGGCCAACGGAGACATTGCTCATCATGAGCAATTTCACCTTTGGCCACAATGTTGTCAAAACTCATCTGCTCCTATTGCGTCAAAATGCGTGGGATTTTATTACCCTTTCATGCTTCTTGTTTTTATTTGTCCAGTGTATATATGAGATAAGACGTCTCTGTGGCTCCATGGACAATTTATTCTTCTTTTCTGACTACGTTTTCATTTTTACAACAATACTATGCTTCCGGATTGACTCGCATGTTCTTAAACTGAGTTCAAAAGGGTCAACTAAAATACTATACACGTTAAGTGGTAATGGCTTGTCCCCTTTTTCTCAAAGAGTTACACAATTTACAATATATACCAGCTATATAAAAAGAAAAGTATAAAGACACATGAAATAAAACTTAAGAAAATAAAACTTAAATCAATATTCATGCATCTTAAAGTTTAAAAATATATTATAAATAGACGTAGAAGTTCTTTAAAGTCGCAAAATAAGTTAAGTATCCCTGAACCCTCTACAAAGAATATGACTTTAGACTAAAGCAAACATTTTGAGACATATGGAAACATTGTCAGAAAAGGATACACATTTTCCCTACATCATTAATACTTTAATCGCAGGCAAGTCTTTGTGTAAAAGTTTTAACTGGTGTCAAAACACAAACAGGAAAACCAAAGAGAGATTCACGCACCATCAAGTAATAAAGTTGATTAGATATTGATTGAAATGTCATTTACTGCCCATTATTCCATGTTAACATGTAGGGCAGCAAGAACTTATCTTATGTCTGTTCTTGGGCTTATTTAGAACGAATATCCAAGTATGGTTGGTGTTCTTTAGCCCTCCATCTACAGCTAGGTGAACCGCCTCGGTGATGTAGTAGTAGAGCGTCCGCCTCGGTGATGTAGTGGTAGAGCGTCCGCCTCGGTGGTGTAGTGGTAGAGCGTCCGCCTCGGTGATGTAGTGGTAGAGCGTCCGCCTCGGTGATGTAGTGGTAGAGCGTCCGCCTCGGTGGTGTAGTGGTAGAGCGTCCGCCTCGGTGATGTAGTGGTAGAGCGTCCGCCTCGGTGGTGTAGTGGTAGAGCGTCCGCCTCGGTGATGTAGTGGTAGAGCGTCCGCCTCGGTGGTGTAGTGGTAGAGCGTCCGCCTCGGTGGTGTAGTGGTAGAGCGTCCGCCTCGGTGATGTAGTGGTAGAGCGTCCGCCTCGGTGATGTAGTGGTAGAGCGTCCGCCTCGGTGATGTAGTGGTAGAGCGTCCGCCTCGGTGATGTAGTGGTAGAGCGTCCGCCTCGGTGGTGTAGTGGTAGAGCGTCCGCCTCGGTGGTGTAGTGGTAGAGCGTCCGCCTCGGTGGTGTAGTGGTAGAGCGTCCGCCTCGGTGGTGTAGTGGTAGAGCGTCCGCCTCGGTGATGTAGTGGTAGAGCGTCCGCCTCGGGTGCGGGAGGTCGCGGGTTCGATCCACGACCGGGTCATACCAAATACTTTTAAAATGGTAGTAATGGCTGCCCTACTTGGCGCTCAGGAATACGTGGTTAGCATTATGGCCGACTGGCTGGTTTCCGGACAAAGAAACTAGTATAACTGGTAACCTACCCAGGATACGCCGTGATATAATTGAGAAATGGTTAAAAGCGGCGTAAAACATCAAACAATCAATCATTAGCTGGGTGAAATGGTTTGGTTTTTTGGACTTTCCTTCTTATTTTCTACCTACATGTACTGATGTTCAATGTAAGTTTAATTATAACTGCAGCAATTTTCACCCCGTTTATAGGTACATGAAATACCTGGAATTACCATGCCAGTAACCGATTGTAAACTGTGCTACGTGTTGTATCTATGTGGCCATCCGTCACGAGAGTAAGAACATAAAGGAAACGAAGGAACATATCAATTTGCGTTAATTTACGCAATTAACACAATTTTAACTGAATCTGTTTGCGCCATGCGCTGTAAATGAGTATACGGGATGCACAGCTGAGATATTGAGTGTACGTTATACTTTTTGTCTGAATGAGTTACATTTATTGAATGCTCTAATAGATTTAGTGAACTATGATCTTTTGTACTGGTTTAGATAATGTGTAAAATCGATTTGTAAAATGAGTATTTCTAGCATTTGTCAAAAGGCATCATACTCGAGATAGCATTGAAGTTGAGCTAATTTGATTGCATTTATGTTCATGTTCGTAATTGAAGAGTACATGTAGGTGAGTGACATTGATAGACTGATAAACTATTGACTGTCACATTCAAAACACGTGAAAAATATGTTAACCATTGCGACGTTAGACCTTAACATGTGTACAACTGATGTTCAGATACACAAACGTCGCGATGAAGTATTGGACTCTTTGGCTGTGTACGACCGGCCCCTAACCCTTTTCCACATACAACAAATCTGCAACAAATGTACTTTGAAATGATCTATGAAAAAACACAGAAAACCACTAAAAATATAGGTATGATCACTGAAAAAAGATGTAACATTATGGTAAAAGGTGAAATTTCTTCTTTTGTAAGAATGTTTTCAATAGTCGTCTGCTGCAGAAGCCTCAGAAAGCGTCTATTTGTGGGAAAGGGTTAAAGTCACGTAATTCCATTCCATGACAAGTGTCAACTCAAAATAATTCACGAACCAAGTAGCAAATACTCATTAGTTCCAGAGTAGATAAGTGTATATAAACCCTTCAAGTAGAAAACAAATTCAGATGTATGGTTTCCACAGTCAAAATGCCCCCAAAAGATAAATGAAGTAGGAGAAGAAGAAGAAGAAGACGAAGAAGAAAAATATAAAGAAAAATAAGTAGAAAAACTTCACATAGCGATGCGTGTTCTGGTTTTCTCGCACCATATTGGCACTACAATATTCCGAGTCAATTGTTTACTTTCCAGCATAGAATATGCTGCCCTTTTGTTGGAAGACTGATAACGCAGGTCAGTACACCGACATAATCAATGTTTAATAAACAATCTCCCCAGAGCGTTCACTGTTCGCCTACATTAAGAATAGCTACATATGAGCCGACCCGCGAGAAAACCAACATGGTGGACTCTGCGTAAAGTATCCACCCGGGTCAGCCTAAGCATGCCGTGCAGGCTTACCTGGACGGACACTTTTCGCCTCCTGTTGATTTTCTGTTTCAGGAATCATTACTCTATACCTCTATTCCCCTTTGACGGAATGTGTCGGCCAAGGATTAGCCTGTGCGAACTGCGCAGGCTGATCTTGGTTGACACATTCCGCAGAGGCCATACTGTTGGTTTTATTGTGGAACGGCTCGTATATAGCTTCTGACGACAATCTATAATAGTTTCCCAGATAGCAGCAATCAGATAGCTCAACGAGGTCTGATATTGATGCAGTTTCAGATGAAAATCTAGATTGTAGCCCCAATGGCACGACACCCCTCAGATATCCCCTCATGCAAGATCTGATATAGATTCATTATCTGACGAAAAGATAAAATTGTGGTCCAAATGGTATAATCCCGCATCCCTTTATGCGAAGCCTAAATAGGATATGATATGGATGCAGTTTCTGACAACTATATAGAAGTGTATAGCTCCATAGCTCCAGAAATATCACTCTCGTATCCCTTAGTGTGATGTCAAAACGGAAAATGGTACAGATGTAGCTTCTCGCGACAATTTAGAATTTCAGCCATAGTGGTAGCCCTCCCACCATATTCATTCATTCCATAACGGGATATGATACAGATGAAGTTTCAGTCAGTTTTCAACGTTTCCTTTATATTTATCAACCCTTTCTCGCATGAACAAAAGTTTTAGAAAACATTGAATCCAAAACTGAAAACAATAACAATTTTGAATAGAGTTGAAAACGATTTTATAACAGAAGAAATGTGTCTGTTTGAGCAATTTCTTCGTTTTGCAACAATTATTTCAAACGTGTTCTGTTGCAGACTTTTCAAAATACGTCTGCAAAAGGAAAATGGGATAGGCTAAATTGTTTTAAATTGTTTTAAATGGTAGTACCGGAAAGTTTACTTTTAAAATTGACAATGCTCGTTGTAAACATTTTACCCATTTTGTCACCATGTGTTAAACAGTCTTCTGCTGATGATACGTCAACACATGTCTGTTCGTGGGAACTGGTTATATGAGGTTGGAAAACGAGAAATCTGCTCTGCTGAATCACTGTATTTAGTGAAAGGATTTAAGCAGGTTAATAATTTATATGTTGTTCGTTATTTGACACTCCAATGGCGTTAACATAGTAGAGACAAAACATATCATATAAATAATTAATATATAATATTCGAAAACATTGAAACAAAATCGGAAATCAATTTTAATTTTGAATAGAGTTGTAAACGATCTCATACGAGATGAAATTTGTCATTTTTAGCAATTTTCTCTTTTTGCAACAATCATTTCCAAACGTGATTTACTCCAGAATTGATCAAATACGTCTGCAAGTGTGGAATGGGACAGGCTAAACACCTGATTCGACATTGATTTATATAATACTATCGAAAAGTCTTTTAGAATTGACAATGATCGTTGTAAACCATTTTTCCTTTTGTTACAATGTGTTCAAAATTCTTCTGCTGATTATTTGTCAACAAATTTCTGTTCGTGGGAAATGGTTAAATGGGGTTGGAAAACTACATCCCAAAATTAACTGCAGAATCGTCAAAAGCAAGTTCAGTATTTAGTTAAGGGATGAAACGTGGTTAATAATTTATAATTGTATTGCTCGTTATTTGTCAATTCAATGGTAGAGAATACAATATATAATAGATACAATCCGCTGTAACTGCACCTGATTTCATTGCTTTGTACATCTATTGGTTATACATTCTACCGAGAATTTGTTTAGTATTATGTTGGAATTCATTATACACAATTGAATTTGAACAATACAAAAACAAGATATTTCTATGACCTTAACAACATGACGAATGCATTCGCTCTATGACGGAAGCTGTATGAAAACCCCAGCAATCAGAAAATTAATCATGAATTTTACCAAGTTCTCTTTCAAAGTTTATCAAAAAAAATGTTAAACTAAATAAAGCATCATTAGCCTGCGAAAAGTATACAAGAAGGTATAGATCTGATTTCGAAGCTTCGGACACTGCGATATACCCTGTCCAATGAAAGACACATGTCGACGCATCCGCCGCAGACGACCAATGTAAACGATTGGAATGAATGTATATTGTTTTATGGCGCATCGACAGCTAAGGTCATTTAGCGCGCAATTAAATTTAATTATTCATGATCCCTGGGTAAACAAACCAGTACTAGGCTAGAAAATGTGCCTTGCCCACCAAGGGCTCTCCACCATGACCGTAGTGCCGCGACTGGGGATCGAACCCGGGACACCCGATTTCGAAATCCCCGACGCTAACCACTCGACCACAGCGGATTCCTCGTAAACGATTGGACAATAAAGGGATAAATCTCTCTTTGTATAACAGTTAACCCTTTCCCTCATACGATAATTCTGCAGCAGACGACTTTGAACATATTTTGTCAAAACATAGACAATCTCCATAATTGAATGGATAATCTATGACAAAAAGTGGAAAACATCGTGGCAAAAGGAGAAATTGCACGTTTTGTGCAATTTCTTCTTTTGTCACTATGTTTTCAAAAAGCCGTCTGCTTCAGAGGCGTCAGAAAGCGTCTATATGAGGGAAAGGGTTAACGAATCATTGGCTTTTAAGGGGTTAAATATTGAATAAGTGCATGTTTTAAACATTTCCCCTTCCTGTTGGTTTCGCAACGATTTTATTGTAGGCAAAGGATTGATTGATTTGGGTTTAAAGACGTTTTCAACAATTTATCAGTCATACCACGGGCAATTCACCTACTCACATGTTTCCCGGCTTTCTCATACCAGTTTTCCACACAACTGTCTTTTAAAGCAACTTGCTGCTTTACTGCATATACTTTTAGCCCATTGGTGTTAGAGAAATGACGATAGTCACATTGACTTTTGTAAAACGTCGGAAATAATGTTGGCCGAGGTGGGGTTTCAAGTAAGTAAACGAATAAAAGCCTATACTACTCTCATGGTTCATACATAAGCCCCTAATCGGCTATTCATACATCTTTGCAAGCCATGGGTCCATAACATTACCATACTTACTTATGGGGATGCTAATGTACGAAGTAGCCTTGGCAAGCGAAGATGCTTTGTTCATATTGAACGCCATAAACTTCAGATGATGTATAATGACATATGATATGAAAGTTAAAGCCGAGCCCAGGTAGCTCAGTCGGTAGCGACGCGGGCTGTCAATCCAGGGATTGTGAGTTTGAATCCCGGCTCGGCCAACTTTCTTTCCGACGATTGACAAAGGTCAATGCGACATGCGTCATTCGTCTTCCACCAAGGGGCTAAGTCTATGTGGAAAAGCAGCCAGTTGCTTGGGAAGATTGTTGTGTGGAGTACTGGTGTGAGAAAACCACGAAATGCATGAGTAGGTGAACTGGCCGCCGTGATATAACTGATACATTGTTAAAAACGGCGTTAAACCCCAATCAATCAATCAATCAACGAAAATTAAAACGTTATATCAGCTTTTTAGCTCGCCTATATACAAAGTGCAAAGTGAGCTTTTGTGATCGCTCACCGTCCGTCGTCGTCGTCCGTCCGTTCATATTTTCCTACAAACGACTTCTCCTCCTAAACCAATTAACAAAATTCAAAATAATGTTACAGGAATGTTCCTTGGGTAGATCTCTTTCAAACTTATTCAAAGAATTCTATTCCATGCAGAACTTTGGTTGCAACGGCAACACAAAAGGGGAAATTAACCAAAACTTAAAAAATCTTCTTGTCTGAAAGTAGAAGGACCGTGCCTTTGATATTTTGTATGAAGCATCATCTAGTGAACCTCTACCAAGATTGTTCAAATTATAGCCCTGGGGTCAAAATGACCCCTCCCCTGGAGTCTATTGTTTTACATAGACTCATATAGAGAAAAGATTAAAACATCTTCATGTCTAAAAATAGAGGGCCCAGGCCTTTGATATTGGGTATGTAGCATCATCTAGTTAACCTCTACCTAGATTGTTCAAGTTATAGCCCTGGGGTCAAAATTACCCCTCCCCCGGGGTCTATTGTTTTACATAGACTCATATAGATAAAAAACTTAAAATATCTTCTTGTCTGAAAGTAGAAAGCCCATGCCTTTGATATTTTGTATGAAGCATCATCTAGTGAACCTCTACCAAGATTGTCCAAATTATAGCCCTGGGGTCAAAATGATCTCTCCCCTGGGGTCTATTGTTTAACATAGACTCATATACAGAAACAACTAAAAAAATCTTCTTGTCTAAAAGTAGAGGCCCCAGGCCTTTCATATTTGGTATGTAGCATCATCTAGTAGACCTCTACCAAGATTGTTCAAATTATAGCCCTGGGGTCAAAATGACCCATCCCCTGGGGTCTATTGTTTCACATAGACTCATATTTAGAAAAAACTTAAAAAATCTTCTTGTCTAAAAGTAGAGGGTCCAGGCTTTTGATATTTGGCATGTAGCATCATCTAGTGGACCTCTACCAAGATTGTTCAAATTATAGCCCTGGGATAAAAATGATCCCTCCCCTGGGGTCTATTGTTTTACATAGACTCATATAGAGAAAAAACTTAAAAAATCTTCTTGTCTAAAAGTAGAGAGCCCATCCTTTGATATTTGGTATGCAGCATCATCTAGTGGACCTCTACCTAGATTGTTCAAATTATAGCCCTGGGGTCAAAATTGATCACACCCCAGGTGTCACTTGTTTTACATAGACTCATATAAGGAAAAATTTACAAAGTCTTCTTGTCTAAAAGAGATTTGGTATGTAGCATCATCTAGTGGACCTCTACTAAGTTTGTTTCTTATTATAGCCCTGGGGTAAAAAATAACCCATCCCCGGGGGTCACTTGTTTTACATACACTCATATAGGGGGAAAAATCTTCTTGTCTTAAAGTAAAGGACCCAGGCCTTTAATATTTGGTATGTAGCATCATCTAGTAGACCTCTACCAAGATTGTTCAAATTATAGCCATGGGGTCAAAAATGACACCTCCCCTTGGGGTCACCTGTTTCACATAGGCTCGTATAAGGGAAAAACTTTAAAAATCTTCTTGTCTAGTGAACCTCTACCAAGATTGTTAAAATTATAGCCCTGGGGTCAAAAATAACCCCACCCGGGTCACTTGTTTTACATAAACTCGTATAAGGAAAAACTTTAAAAATCTTGTCTAAAAGTTTAATATTTGAAATCTAACTTCATCTAGTGGACTTCAACCAAGATTGGTCAAATTATTATAGCCCTGGTGTCAAACATGGCTCCACCCTGGGGATCACTTGTTTTACATAGACTTGTTAAGGTAAACACTTTAAAAATATTTTTGTCCATTTGCCATGAATATTCTTTGGGTGCCCCTCTACTTAGACTTCAAATTATTAGGATGATAAACATGGCCACCAGGGGGTCTTGCTTGTTTTCCGTATACATGTATAGACAAAGAACGATGAAAACTTTTTAAGTTTGATTCAATCAGTCGAGCGATATAGGACCATCATGGTCCTCTTTTTTATTTCTTTTTTGGCGCATCATTACAAATATGGATGTCAAATTAAATGTTTTCATAGAGTTTAAGCTGAAAGGTCAGTCCGTCCAGAGTTCTTGAAGTTATCAACATCAACGTTGGGTATTAACGTGAAGCTAGGAAAATATCCAGTTATTATAGAATATTAAATAATTTAGTGATGAACAGTTCAAAAGAATAATGATTGTTACTCAAATATATCAAACAATGCTTATAAATCGATTGCATCAATACTTGTCATTGTTCTCTTATGCTTTGGAAAACAAATCAAGTATTAATCATGAATCGTTTCCTAGATTTGTGAAACAGAGATTATTTCATATCCTAACACACCGATCATCGTCTAATTGTAATAGTAGATTTACATTGAGAACATTTATAAATTACATGTACTCAAAGGTACGCTCTACCGCGAATAGTATTTGAATGTTTTACTAAATAATACATATACAATGTCTAATGAACCTAAATTTCAATCATATAACATAGAATTAAAATTATAAAAGAATAATAAATGAAATAAAAGAAATATTTTTTTTATGTAAAAATAAGCACATATGTATTTTACAGGTAATCACTTTTCGTCAAACCTTGGCATGGATAAAGGGATAAACTGTTGCTCTCCAAATGTGCCACCAGGCGTCTGTTGGTTTCCTGTTTGATGTAAGTCAAATGTGTTGATAACAGATTAATATCTCGCATGCCATTTTAATTATTACAAAAACTTATGAAATTGTTTAGAATTAACATCTTTGAGACTGATTGGGCTCAATAGTGTTTGTCCGGACTTAATCTGCCCCGAGGACATTCGCATTCAAATTGAAATTATTATCTCAACAAGAAATCATCTGGCAAGCTATAAAGAGGACACTACCCAGTCAGCAGTCGGCATTACAAAGTATGCTTTACAAGTAAATGGAGTATGACTGTTGAACTGGGTGTGTTATAATTATTAACAGAAATTATCCCCAATCACAACGCAGAAATAACGCGACATTACATCTGGTAGGGAATAAGTCGATCCATGACAACATAAGCAGAAAACAACTTTCTATGAGGAATACAACTTGATCAGAGGCATCAGTCATCGAGGCACAGGAATCAACCTGCTCTCTGAGCGACTCTGCGAATTGCCAGTGGTTTTTCAGAGCAAGTATATTGTGAATAATTCTGAGGGGAAGATGACCACCCTTATACAACCTAGCAAATTCAGTGGCAACGGGTTTGAAAAAGCAGAACAAATGGCTTCACCATTATGAAGTTTTTTCAAAACTGGCAACATTAAGAGACCAAGCAAAGCTTCTCATGTAACCATTTTACCCGTAAGGAAAAGCACGAATATGGTTTGACTCTCTGCCTATAAATGTCATGCGAGACTATGGTAGACTGAACAAAGCACTCCAAGACAAATTCAGTGGATATGATATCGCTACCCAGGCTTTTAAGCTGTTGACCCTCAGCAGATCTTCAAGTGAGTCCGTAGATGACTATTTCCTCAGATCTTGTCTGACAACATAGTACCTGAGCAATTGTTAATTGTTGCCGCAATGAGGAGACTCTCATAGGATCCGCAAAGAATGGTAATGCCCCTGCCGAATATGAAAACTCTAGAGGATTTGCGAGTGGCCTCGATCCTGGCAGAGAGGACCATCTTACACTTCGGTCAGCCAGTCTTTACAATTGAAACTGAGCAGCATCAGCATTACATCACTCCATTTACCCATGTACTTCATCAACACATAAGTGACATAACATTGAAAATAAACAGACAAAATGAAAATTTACAGCAGCTTCAACAACCAACACAACAAGAACAACAAAGGATACAGGACTTCTACAAGGGCTGTAAAGGTAGGATTTTTCATAATAAGCGGCAATGTCCTGGCAACAATATGATGCATTCAAATTGTGGTGGGAATATTTATACTACAGACACATGTGAATCTATTCTAATAATTCTGAGCCGTTGAACTTTTTTTGTCATGACCCAGTCTAATTTGACAATTCCGAGCCATCAAACCATATTGGTCCTGAGCCGGCTGATCTTGATACTAACAGGCCATTGCACCTTACTGGTCACGAGCCGGCCAATGTTGATACTGTCAGGCCATTGAAACGTATTGGTTGTGAGCCGGTCGATCTTGATAGTACCAGGCCATTAAATCGTAATGGTCATGAGCCGGTCGATCTGGATACTGCCAGGTCATCAAACCGTATTGGTCATGAACCAGCTGATCTGGATACTGCCAGGCCATCGAACCGTATTGGTCATGAGCCGGCGATCTGGATACTGCCAGGCCATCGAATCTTATTGGTCATGAGCCGGCCGATTTTGATACTGCCAAGCCATCGAACCCTATTGGTCATGAGCCAGTAGGTCTGGATACTGCCAGGCCATCGAACCGTATTGGTCATGAGCCGGAAGATCTGGATACTGCCAGGCAATTGAACCGTATTGATCGAAAGCCGGTATATCTTAATAAAGCTGATCCATTGAATCATATTGGTTACAATTCAGTCCATTCTGGTCAATCTGAGCCAGTCTTTTCTAAAAGTACGAAGCAAGAGTTTAGGAAAATTTCCAAACCAGTTAATTATCAAGGAAACCGTTTGAATATTCAAAACTACTCACACAATTCCCAATGTAAAAGAAACATGAGTTCAATCCGATGTATTCAAATAAGTACAAAGGATGGAACCAAACAGTATCTTATAGAAAATAATGATGGCTATAAAGAATCCATATATGCCAATGCAACTCCAAATTCATCCATTCATAAACATACCAAAACTGTCAGAAAACGTAAACGTAAAAAACGAAAACAAAAACAATGATTCTAAATATTTACGTAAAGCATTTGCGCAAAAGAAAAATTCAGCTAACACTTGTTTAACATGTCGAACATACATGTAATAGACCACTAAATCCAATTCATTTAGTAATTACTCTAAGGTTCTTATAAAATACACGTAGTTTCACAATCACTGATCGATTTTCTGATGGCGAGGTCGAAATATTTATTAATGTCTAGACACTGACAAAGCAGTATTGTGCAGTTTATAATGCCTTTTCTTTCAAAAACGTTGGGTTATATGTATTATGCAGCCTGTCTAGAATTCCAAGTAGTCCATAGTTTCCAACGAGCCTAAAATAAATAAGAAATGCGTGAAATAACATATTACGTTTATTATATCATTGTTCATTTATAGATTGTTTGGTGTATCACGCCGCTCTCAACAATGTTTCGGTTATGTAGGCCTTTCCTTGGAAAGTTACAAGTACTACTGGTCCATTCATCCTGACGCCATCTAGTCAATCGTAATGAGAACCCTACAAAGCAGAGAGCCAAGGAGTGCTACCATTTAAAGTGTTTCGTATGAACGGCCGGGGATCGTACCCACGATCTCTCGCATCAGAGGCAGACGCTCTACAATTACATCACCGCGGCGGTTTATACTATATCAACCTACGGACGAATTCCCTTTTTTCCCCGTTAATGTTATTCATGTATTAATTGGTAATCTGTAGTTATCTCTCTTACGTACAATAAACGCAAATGTAAATAACAACAAAGTTACACGCAGCCCTTTAGACGCAGGTTTTTCGAACGCCAACAACGTTTCTGTAATATTCCGTGAAAACCGGCATCGTTTTGTCTAAATGAAACGGATTTTTGTGCCAATCAACCAATCGAGGTAAAGGTACGGTGAGGAAGTTGTAATTTGATTGGTGGATCGGCTACGTTAGTTAACATAAAAGGTTAACGCACCGCAGGCTACCAGTTTGTTGGTATATGTTGTCACCATTCCTAGATATGTTATCGTTTCGGTTTTCGAAGTCCGTATCGATAATGCCGACAGGTGCAAACCGATGAAAATAGTTATTAATTTGGCTGATTTCGAACATAACTTATGAACCTTGGTTACACCCGGATTAAAAATTAAATGGATTTTTACTAAACCAAAATAATGTAAAATTGACTGCATACGTATAGATAGAGTAAAATGCCGTTCTCACTTTAAGTGGTGATAATCGTGGAACTCCGGCGAAGGCAGGAAAGGAAGGTGATATCCGCTGTGACTTCGAACGGTTGTTGCAGTGGCCAACACAATCCAAAACAACATTGTCATGTGACAGCTTCCCGTAACTATTGGTCCAGCTGCCATTGGCCAAATATTGCCAAGTGCAAATTCGATTGGGTGACTGTATATTGCTCCTAAGCCAATAGGAGCCGTCCATTCATGGTGTTTTCTGTGTACAGTCTTATACAGAAAGTTTGAATGCAGCAATCTGAAAATATTTACATGTATAATTATATGTTTGTGTTGGGCATGGAATAGGTCACACACGTTATTGTGTTTCACCATGAAACTAAATCCGATCATTGTGAAGTCATGTATTCGCCATGTGGTTTATGGTATTATTTTACCTGGTATATTCATTTTTGCGCAGTTTCAACTAGACAAAATGAATTGAGCGGCGCCCTGCGAAAACCTTACGTTTTGCCTTTGAGACCGATGTAGATCTAGATCAGTCAAAGTATCCGTACAGTTTGGCCTGGTTCTGCACTGTTCCACCATGTAATCATAGAAGGTTTCAAGAAAACTTTATTCTGTAAAGCAGTATGTATTTTGTATATTTTAGCATTGAATCACAGGACTTCCACAGGGTAATAATTTCTTTAACGTGGGTTCGATCACAAACCACGGCTACTATTGTTTGACCAGACTTTATTCTAACTCTCTCTGGTTAGAGGAAAAAAAGTCATTTTAGCTACTGCGGTCAGACCGACGAGGTTGCTGTAGTTTTTCTGAACATAAGATAACCTTCTCAGATAAAACGTGAAAATGTAGAGATTTGTAGATCTACTTTTAGGCGATTTTAAATTCCAGCTATGTAGTTTGTCCCTTAAGGCGTGAACAGTATTTGCTATTTGACAGTATGCCTACAATTACATCCTGCTGTCTCGCAAATCCAACGTAAAAAAAATGATAATGGATTACCTACGCACATTAGGTCAAAGGGAAGCAAGTCAGATCAGCTTGCGGGGCAGACAATTTGATGAATATGTAAGACTGAAATGGACTCCCATTGGACAATAATGATTTTGCTGAAAGTTGAAAGTCTTTTTGGAAATAATATTATTCTGTGAGTGATTTGTAACCAAAACCTGCGTTGCTTTTGACACATTCAGAGTAATTTTTAGAAGATCCTGTATTTTCTGAAATTAAAAGGGAAATTTAGTGCGGGATAAGGGTGACGTCATAGCTAAAAAAAAAAAAGGTGGAATATCCCTGATTCTTTAGTGCTGTTATGGTAGATATAAATGGACTTTGATTTAATACAGGTTTGTGGCTTCTTATTAATGATGGAAAAGAACCCTAACCCATGATGCTATAACGGTCGCCTATGTAAAATGAATTGCTTCCCTTTGACCATAACGGAAAACAAACTATACTCTCCCTCGCCGCCATGACAGTTAACTATTGTTCGGATAATGCCCGTTCGATCAGGTACATGCGCAGTACGACTTCCGATACTACACTATGGCTGATGATAGAACTCGCACAAATTAATACAGTTTTACTTACTTGGCAGACAAATATTAATCGGAATATTTGTAGACGCTGTTGTTTGTAAACTGTGATTCAGAATCGTGAAACGACTTCTTAAGTTCAGAAACATAATAATTATAGGAAAAACGGCAACTACTTGTGAAAATGTCACAATCAATATGACACTTTTTTTTTTTGTAAACAACGTACATGTATACCTGTGAGAGTAGTAGAATGTAATTTCTGCCATCAACAGACATCCAATGATATCTGTGGTAAACTCGACAATCCCTGGTACCCGGAACGTTAGGTCACTTCCCCTAACTTTATGTATGATGTAGTGTAATATGGAAAACGGTACTCCTGCCAGGCACCAGTTCACTGTGATTTGCTTCAGTATTCTTCTCAGATCCCCTTTGTTCGGCTGAAAGTCAACCGTTTACATGATTAGTTATTTGCAAAGTTTCATATTTGTTCACAAAATATTTGTGGAATTTCCTCGGGCAAAGCACATTTCCTAGCCTAGTGCTGACCCAGGGATTGTGAATAAGTGAGCTGTCGTCGAGGTATAACTGAAAAAATGTTGAAAACGGCATTGAACCCCCGATAAAATCACTCAGAAAATTATTCATTAGCGAGTTCTGTCACATGACTATAACTATGAGGCGCCGTTTTACTATTTATTCCTTATTTTTTTATATAAAAAAATAGATTTTTTGATATCAGGAAATGGATTTCTTGATATCAGAAAATCAATTTTTTGATATAAAAAAATAAGGAATAAATACTAAAACGACGCCTCATACATGTATATAACTGAATATAATACAAAGCAAAATAAACGCATGTAAAATATTGGGTCCGAAACAATGTTGACGTTCTTGCTCATAAATGAACTTCATGTTCAAAAAAAGAATTGTGATTGGTTAATTGCAAGGATTGATTTGCCTCTGCCCAATCAGATACATGAACACAAAATTTGAGCGCATAATAAAGTAAATCGTATGTGTTTTTTGGTCGTTTCAATATGAACAATATGTTACGAGATGAAAATATGTATTTATACAAATGGACTTTTGAGGCATAACTAGACTAGACATATTTAGTTTTAGTCATAACAATTTTCTTATTTATTGGTCCAAACATAACGCTAGTTTTACATACGAGTCATCGAAACCAATTCTTGAAATGGAATTCTTGGAATCATTGATATAGTTACATGGACTTGCGCAATGTACTAGTGTGATGTTGATGAATACAATAAATCAGTTTGTTTCGAATTTGCAGTGCACACAACTGGCATCTTTAACTTACTTTAGGCAATAGCACTGTTTGCAATCTACTGGGGTGATACTATGCATGAATAGTTCTCTTATTCATTCTATATTTGAAGCCAGTACAGCAGATGAATAACGAAAACATTGTTAGAAGTTGCCCAAAATGACTGTTACAATTGTGAAGCTCCTCTACATACGCTCGTGTATTCGGACACGGTACTTGTATCATTCAAGTTATGCCAAGCGATTAAAGGCCTTGTTACATACGCTAACATATTTGTTTGACTCTTTGGACATTGTGCTGTTATATAGAACCAAACAGCATTCATATTGACGGCACTTTAACGGTAAAACCGATTGCAATCGTATGCCAACTGTTGTGCCGTTAAATCCGATAGATTAGTACTCATATGTCGCATTGAGCTTGTTTTTTTAGCAGTTTGTTCACTAATTTGTGAAATATATATCCAATGCTAATGACTATATGACCAATTTATTCAAAGTTGGAATATGTCAATTAATAACTCGCCAAAATTGGCATATTATTGTAAGTTAAATAAAGAATTCTCTTATGAAAAATATCAAGATATTATTTCGAATAACACATGGCTTAAATTATTTGCTTGTTTTAAATTAAGCTCTCATAATTTAGAAATTGAATCTGGTCGTTTTAATGATATTCCAAGAGATATGAGGCATTGTAAAGTGTGCTCTTCCAACCTAATTGAAAATGAATATCATTTTCTTTTATATTGTCCAACATATTCAGTTATCAGACAAAATCATCTTGGTAATATGAAATGGCACAATATTTGTCAATTTAATAAATTACTGTCAAGTTCAAAGCAGAAAGTATTAATAAATCTATGTAGATATATTTCAGAAGGTTATTCTATTCTCGGTGACTTAATAAAGCGTGTTGCTGTGCGTTAACCTATTCTTACTGTGTACCTTTTTCATTTGATATACCACATATTATTTATCTGACGTATTGTATAGTTGTATAGGTATTTTCTTTTGTCTAAGCCATAATCTCCCACTTTGTAAATGGCCATACATGTAGATAAATAATAATAATTGTGTCGTTAGAAATAGAAATTTACAAAGTAGGCCTAGTCTTGCTAGATTTATTAATGAAGCTTTAAATAGGTGGAGGGATCTTATATCGATACCTGCTATTTGAATCATTACCATAGAAAAACCTTATACTATTAATAATGATGTTATAATGTATATATGAATAGTTTTGTTATACATGTGATCATATTTTGTAGTCATGTTTTTTGCATGTTCAACCATTTTGTATGTATTTTGTATAGCCAATGGCACATTTAGTGCCGACTTGCCTAATAAAATTATTTGAGTTTGAGTTTTACTAATTATTAGCAATTCAACACTTGTTGATTCGTTTTCAAAAACAGAATGTCGTTTTATTCCAAAACGACTTCAGAATTGATTGGTCAGTAATTGAACCCGTAGTTGATGTTCTGAAGTCGTTTTGGAATAAAACGACATTCTGTTTTTGAAAACGAATCGACAAGTGTTCAAGGAGTACACGTACCTTGACTTTGAATTATACTTCGAGAGTATCAGAGACGTATTCAATAACAACTTCATCTCAAGTGACTTAGATATGTTTGTGTTATATATACATGTATCTTTTATTTGTTTGAGTGCCAATATCTGTTTTAAATGAAAATTAAACGTTGTTGAATCTTATGTGTAGTCACTTAACATTCTAAAGCACAGGAATCGCAGCACAACACAACACAACACCCAGTGTTTTCAACAGTAAGTCTTTTTTAAACCTTTGATATAATTACTGATTGTTTTGGGGTCCTGTTTTGTCTCTACTTCAATTAATTAACCCCTTCCCACATGAATACGCTTTCGGACGCCTCTGCAGCCGACGGCTTTTGAAAACATTAAGGTTAATGAATAATTTGCACAAAATGAGCATTTTTTAAACTTTTTTTCAGTAATTATAAAGGTATTCCATCTTTGCAAATAGGTTTTCAACGTCGTCTGCTGCATATTTTCTGTATGTTGGAAAGGGTCAACATAAAAAAATCAATATGATAACTGCCATATAAAGCGATGAATGTGGCACAACAATTGAACTCTACTAACTTCACTTGTTTTACTATAAAATCTCAAGAAAATACTTATTTGTTAGTGTTTATCGGGTTGTACTTTGAGGAGTGACTGTGGCACATAAACTAGGCCCTACTTACCAGTTATCCAACAGTAGTTTTAATAATATTCGGTTGGTTATTGCCGAGTTGTGCTTAAAGCAAGAACTGTGGCACATAGCTGAATGCCTATATATACTTACTGTTTAGTGTGTATCGGGTTTTATTTTGAGGAATGACAGTGGAACTTATATAGAAACCGTTCTACTGGTTAAACGATAATAATTACAATGACATACTACTTACCGGTTGATTTTTACCAGGTTGTGTTTTGTATTTCAGCATCCATTTGGGACGTCCGTACACATCGACGTATATAAATGCGAGACCAACTATCCCGTATGACAACAGAAATGTGAGATTTATCCCTGTTTAGGTAGATAGAAAACACGTTATTATGATCGCCGTGATATAACTGAAATAATGTTAAAAACGGCGTAAAACCCCAACAAAACAAAACAAACCCACTTTATTATAAGCCGTGCTCAATGAAAAACATCATGATCGTTTATATATGAGCCGTCCCGCGAGAAAACCAACATAATGGCCTCTGCGTAATGTATCGATCCAGATCAGCCTGCGCAGTCCGCACAGGCTAGAGGCGACACATTCCGTCTCAGGGGGATAAGTAAGGATTCCTGAAACAGAACATCCACAGGAGGCGAAAAATGTCTGTCCGGGTTAGCCTGCGCGGTATGCTTAGGCTGATCAGGATCGATACTTTACGCAGAGTCCACAATGGTGGTTTTCTCACGGGACACATGTAACCGATATGCATCCGGTGGTCTGTAGCAGATTTGCTGTATGTTGGAAAGGGTTAAGCATGAGGCCAATGTTGACAAACCAGTACTAGGCTTAGAAATGGGCTTTATCAAAATTCGCACCACCACTATTTCTACCAGCACGGATCGCACACGGGACGCACGGTCTTAAATGTCCTACACTCGACCTTATCACTCAGCTACGTCAGATTGCTGTATTTACGGACAGTTTCGCCTGCTGGGTATGTGGATGGGATGGTTGGGTGGTTACTATTCGCATTAGGAGCATTTCCAACATAAAACAAATAAGCAGCATATAACTTTGAAAGTATCTTGGCAAAAAATATGGAAGATCTAAATGTAAATGAGAGTATAATACTTGGATAGAGTTGAAATAGTTGTGGCAATAGGAGAAATGACCCATTATGAGCAAACGCAAGAGGTACGAGTCAGTTTATAACACTCATGTGATGCCGTTCAATGGAGACGTTTAAAGAACATTTTTGTTTGTCGTGGCACTAGAATGTATCAAAAAATAACATAAAAGCCGAACGCTTGAAGATAACAATCATCTTTTTTTTTAAAAAATACGTCAACTTTGAAAAATATGTCATGTGTGAAAAATTATATAATTATAATTATATTTTCCGTATCGTCTGCTTTAAAAACTATGCAGAAAATGGTATATCATGTGAATATTGTATTAACAATTTATATAGAGAGTCGAAAACAGTGTGGGGGTGGGGGGTGGGAAAGGTGACATCGTAAATGTTGATTAATGTAATATGAGCCGACCCTCGAGAAAAACCAACAGTATGGCCACTGCGTAATGTATCGATCCAGATCAGCCTGCGCAGTCCGCGCAGACTGATCCGGGCCGACACATTCCGTCTCAGGGGGATAGAGGTATAGGGTAATGAGTCCTGAAACAGAAAATCCACAGGGGGGCGAAAAGTGTCTATCCGGGTAAGCCTTCGTGGCATGCTTAGACTGATCCGGGTCGATACTTTACGCATAGTCCACAATGTTGGTTTTCTCGCGGGACGGCTTATATCAGGGCGTTTCCTGGCTAGATTACCAGCACGAACGGTATAGCATTCATCAAGATACCGACGAATAAGCCGCAACGCTCTCCGTGTAACCCTGAGCGCAGAGGATGAGCAGTTACTGTCAACCTTAAAGCGACTGAAATCCAGATGGCACGAAAAAAAAAAAAAAAAAAAAAAAAAAACTCGAATTCGCCCTAAATGTTATTCTTTGTGTTATCCAAGTAAAACAAGTGTAGAAAATGTATCGTTTTTTATCAATAAAGTGAACTTGAGTCGTTTTCAATTGTCCCGATGAAGGGGTTTCCTATTTAAAAATACTTACCCCGTTACTGACAGGGTAGAATTTGCGATGGAAAAAGTATCGAAAACAAGAAAATCTCACCGATTATAGGGGTATGTAATATGTCAGTTATCATATTTTAATGCCCCAAATACAAAAATAACACTTATTCTCTTAAAATTGGAAATTATTATATATTTTTTCGACAGTTGGGTATCTGGAGTTCAGTCGCTTTAAAGCATTATGTATGACCCGACCGGGGATCGAACCCTCAACTACCGCTCCCGAAGCGGACGCTGTAACCACTTGAATATATATATAGTAAGTGGTATTTATGAGCTAATCAATTGAGCTGTAAAGACACGGACGGATCTGACTTTTTTTTCACGATTTCGTTATTTATAAATGTTTTCCTTGGTACGAATAAAAAACGAATTAAGACATTTCTGCAGCAGACGACGTTTGAAAACATTTTGGGTGGAAAAGAAAAACTCGAATTTTATCCCTTAAACCAATTAAGACAAGTATGTTAAAAGGTTTTAAAAACATTGGGGGGTAAAATTAGAACATACTCAAAACAATATATGCAAACTAGGACGCACCTATAGCAAACAACTAGAACTTTTATTAAATTTTGGGGGGAAAAGCTCAAAACATGATAAGCAAATGTAATTGCTCAAAACGGGCAATTCCTTCCTTTCTCACAATGTGTTTATATATTATAATCATAGGTGGCCAGGGTTACATGGAAATAATATTTCGCTGGATTCTGGTATAAGTAAGTCAGGAAAGTGTATTGTTTGATGATGCCGAGGGCTTGGCGTGAAACGGTTGTAACTAAAATGTTGTATTTTTTTACCAAGGTTAATCACCTCGCCATAAAGTCTTTATAAGCGTTAAATCATTTTTTTTCTTGGTTAACAACGGAAATGTAGGTGCCATTGCTCGTTTTATCCCTTAAACCAATTAAAACAAGTATGTTCAAAGGTTTTTAAAACATTGGGGGGTAAAATTAGAACATACTCAAAACAATATATGCAAACTAGGACGCACCTATAGCAAACTACTAGTACTTTTGAAAACATTTTGGGGGGAAATGCTCACAACATGATAAGTGAATGTAATTGCTCAAAACGGGCAATTCCTTCCTTTCTCACAATGTGTTTATATAGTTATCATAATCATAGGTGGCCACGGTTACATGGAAATAATCTTTTTGTTGGATTCTGGTATAAGTAGGTCAGGAAAGTGTATTGTTTGATGATGTTGCCGCCGTAATATAACCAGGGGCCAAGGTAAGGATGGATATTCAGCTCTTTTTCCCACAATTTCTCTCTTATTATTAAAGCAAACCCTATGTTGTGGGTACTCAAAAGAATCGTCTCACTGAGACGATTCTTTTCAGTACCCACAACATAGGGTTAGAGTGTAAAATAAGGCTTTTAGAACATGCAAAACGCCCCTTATCACGATCTAGTATCTAGATCACTGTAATTAACTGAATAACGGAGTTAAAGTCCAATCAATCATTCATAACTAGATAGATTGATGTTAGTATGCATTAAAAGATGCACAATTCATCAGCATACATGTATGAATATATTTGGTAATTAAACACTTTCCGGCCGTATTGATTTTATTATGCATAAAAATATATATAATCCATCAGCATATATAAATGAATACATTTGGTAATTAAACACTTTCCGGCCGTTTCTCTCAGCAGAGAGAATTAACTGACCAGCTCCTCCCTTCGGTATGCAATATACAGCATGAACGTGCATGTATATATAATATAATTACCATATATAAGGTTATAACAATCACATATGAATACAAATTACAAATTATGTTTATTCTTACAGTTAACCAACAGGAGAGAACGAGATGGGTATAAATGATGTCTATTTATTTTTTTTGGTGTCATAAAATTTCCAAGCTGAGGTGAATGTCAAATTTTATATTTAGTATTGTTTTATACCTGTTGTAATGTAATATAACCATACTTCTTACCTAATACAGTCCGCCATCCTTCCTCGAATGACAATTCTTTAAAAACTTGATTTTTTTCATTAAAAATATCCATTCCGCTTTGTACGTAGTAGAGCAATGTCAGATGAACTGAGTCAGGTTCGTACATATACGTTAATTTTGAATGGTTCATACGCAACATTAAACACGTCGTCTAGTTAGTGAATACATTATGTGCCTGGATGATCTAGAAGGTGAACTAAATTATGCCTCTATGGTGCAGTAATGGTTCATAAGCAATATTCAGAGCTCTAGATAAGGGGCATTTTGCATGTTCTAATATCCTTATTTGACATTCAAATCCTATGTTGTGGGTACTCAAAAGAATTGTGAGACGATTCTTTTGAGTACCCACAACATAGGATTTAGTTGAGTAATAAGAGAAATATTGTGGGGGGAAGACCTGTTCACTCCCTCTTATCTAGTCCTCTTGATAACACATCGTCTAGTTATTGAATACATTATGTGCCTGGATGATCTAGAAGGAGCAGTAAATGATGCGACAGTGGTGCAGTAAAACAATGTGCCGTCGGCTTGATTAATTCGTAATAAATATAATCATGACAAACGAGATAGAAATACATTATATTCGTATTGTGATCATTCTTCTGCATACCGACGACATCATCTTAATTAACTCTTTCCTGCATAAAAACAAATCTGCACCAGACGACTTGGAGAACATATTCACAAAGGTAGTGAAGATATCTATAAATGAAAGTAGTATCACTTAAAGAAGTTGAAAACATTGTGGCAAAAGAAGAAATTGCTTGTTTTGAGCAATTTCTCCTTTTGTCACAATGTTTTCAAAAAGTCGTCTGCTGCAGTGGCGTCAGAAAGCGTCTGCATGGGGGAAAGGGTTAATTAACTCACGATTTCTTCAGTGTTTAATCCTTATCTCAAAATTAAGATGACATAGTCTCAAATCACTTTTTATCCAAGATGGCATATTCATGAAAGACCTTAAATGTCCTGAACTCCAGATGGAGAATTTTGAAATGTTGAAAGTTTTGCAAATATTGCTAAAAGTGACATCAAAGAAAGTAATAAGTAGTTCAAAACTATTTTGACAGTTAAATATTGAAAAATTGTCAATTGAAAGTCATGAAAGTGTACAATATTTGGCTTACTGGGTATGTCAACCCAGTAAAAATGAAGCATACATAATCAATATTTAGATGTTTATGATACTGGAAAGTGAAATTATTACTCTAATTTTATCCCCAGAATTGTGATTATGATATTTCAAGACAACTTTTAAACAGTTTTTTTTTGGGAGTTCAGCACCTTTAAAACTGCTTTAATTAAAGCCCTGATAAAAAGTTTAATCCACAGCATCTTAGCTTCTACTCTGAAAATAGCTTTTTATGACCCTTAAATCAACGATTCGGTTTAACGAGCAGAGTAAAACAGAACGTTTATAGGGATGAAAACAAACTACATATAGAGTCATTTATGAACATACAGGCGTTAACCTATTCCCACTTGCAGACGCATTTTGACGCCTCTCTCGCAGACGACGTTTGAAAAGTTTGTGGCAAAAGGAGAAACTGCTTATGATGAGCAATGTCTTCTTTTGCCACAATGTTTTCAACTTTATTCAATAATCACATTTTCATTTTTTTTTTTAAATATTCTTTTTTACCTTGATGTTTTCAAAGCGGTCTTTAGAGATTTTTTGTGTGTCGAAAATGCTTGGTATTTGTCCAGTCTGCCTCTTGGTCTGTGTGGCAAAGACTTTTAACTTTTCCTATAACCTTTGACCCGTGTCAGGTCGAATCCCCGGACGGGTCATACCAAAAACTTTAAAAATGGTATAAATTGATGCCCTCCTTGTTGCTCAGGGTTACGGAGGTGAGCATTACGATTAAATGAACAAAAAGTACTGGTAACTTACCCAGGAAACGTCGTGATATAACTGAAATTATTATATAACCTATAAATAGACGCCTTTTCATTGGCTAAAAAGTAATTTTTTAGAAAAAATATCTAGCGATATTGACCTTTTTTTTCTGATATTGACCAGTTTTATAAATAGTAACAGGGGAAGACCGGGGAATCCCACGAGCCGCCTATTAATATCCTTCGCCTTTATCCGTACGCTACGGAATTTTCCGAGGCGCGTTCCGAATGACCACGTAAACTTCCGAGTGGTCATTCCGGTGACGTAATTGTTTTTAAAGACGTCATGCACGTGCATTACCAACATTTTAGAATCGCGTTTTAGACTGTTATCATGTCAAAAACGTACTGTTATCATGAGACAGAAATACAACATACAACATAAATGTTTCTTGAGTGGTCCTCTGTTTTCTTTTAAGTTGATCAATATCAAAACGAATATATGATAAATTGAAGGTTATACAATAAAACAGTTATTGGCTTTTCAGCTGTTATACATGATGTTGATATGTACCAAAAAATCATTATTGACCTCGGCTATCGCCTCGGTCAATAATGATTTTTTTTGGTGCATATCACATCATGTATAACAGCTGAAAAGTCCATAATTGTATAATGTGTTGCAAGCGGTGTCAAACAAGAATGAAGAAAATTTCATTCGCGTCAGATAGGGCTTTCAACTGGCATGCATATTCTTTCCGACGGGATATTTCGAGTTATACCAAACTGTTGGATGTCCTTGACATTTGGTCTACTTTCATTGTAGACCGTAAGTATTAATAACTCATAGATAGACAAGAACAACTACACTGCTAATACATTGTAAATCAAAGTGGCAAGAAAGCACACAGAACATTTTGACAAAATTGAATTCAAACATGAGTTTTCCCCCTCTGTATTGTCTTGTCTTTTGTCCACATACAAAATAAGTCAGCAGACGACTTTGAAATCATCTATGCAAAATATAAAACATTTCTATAAATAGAAATTGTATTAATGATTGGAGTTGCAAACATTTAGGGAAAAGGACAAACGGCTCGTAAAGAACTTCGTTTGCATCTGCAAAAATGTCTTCAAATGTCGTCTGATGCAGATACATCTGTATTCATATGTTCGCCAGGATGTTTACAAAGTCTTCCGGTGCATGTTGGTTATATGTTGGAAATAGTTAACTAGCATAAGCATTACTTTGCACGTGGAGATGAATGGATAAAACTAGTTTGCATGCGGTATGAAAAGGAGTTATCAATAATTTCGCGGAGATTATTTGGATACAAAAAAAGGTGCAAAATACAAAATTGTCCCGTTTGAAATGAGACCTAGGCACAATCCTGGGTCAGTAGCAAACGGTACAGGTTCATAACAAATTGTACGGATACACATGCTGATCTGAATCTACACTTGTCGCTTATGTTAAACAGTATATGATCCTGCGCAGAAGACCGTTATTAATTACCATATGCCCTATTCCGTCTTTTCGAAACAAGAGGCAAAACGAGTTGTCTCCCCTGTTGGTAGGTATTTGTTTACTTCCGGTTTGGTTCGTTTTGACACATTTACCTGTCAAAATTGCTTCGTCTGACGATTTCTATCAGTTTCTCAGTGTATATTTTGGAAATATTTGTATTTTTTTTAAAGATGTCATCAGACTTATTTAACTCAATAAAAACTTCCATTGAGGATCTTATGGATTTAAAAAAAAACGATATCAAATCGTATTTACAGAGTCAACGTCAGAAAGTCAGTGGGAAAAAAGTTGAAATTGCCGGGAGAGCACTTTCTTGCATTAAAAGTACTTTAACAAATCAGATCGAAGTTGAACAGGCGCCACTAGACTTATTTTCTAAATGTAGAAATTGGTTTTATTAAGCGCGCCATTTTGAAAACGAGAATCATTATTTGGTGACGTAGTTCCGAGTAGTTTCGAATCAACTCTGAGTTTTTATTTTAAATATAAATTTTAACAACGTCCTAGTACCATAAATTGATTTACTTCCCAACGTGTGGCTATAGTTGGTTGTCGTAAAATACGGCTCAAATGGACGGGAGCGGGAACTAGGCTTAACGTTAATTGTAAGAAAGGTAAAAAAAAAAACATAAACTTTTCAGAGTCTCGACGTAGTTTTATATTCTATAACTAATATCCAATAGAATCCCAAAAGTCACAAAAATCTCCACGGAAGTCCCAAACAGACCCACTAATTGGCGTACTGAAATGCATCGTTGTCGGAAATGTACTTTCGTAGGTCGGCCAAGGCATGCTCACACTCCTCGGTCCTGAATTCGGGTGACCGGTGTGTGCAAAGTTTGTCCAATAGGAGACCATCGACTGATACAACGCATTCTCGTCGGACGTGACGTTATTTCCGTGACTGTTTCCGAAAATGTACGAGAGTTCCTCCGAATGACACACGTGACCTTCACAGAATGTGAAATTCCCCCAGGAACCACGGCTGTTAGTGGCATGGTCAAAAACATATCTGTAGACATTTGTGTTCGTGTTTTTAATTAAGCTTTGCGTGACGTTACGGGTTGAGCATGTGAATAGATAATCAGTCAACGCCTGCGATAATGTGTCTCGATAATCCGAAGTCTGGGGTGGAGGAGGATACTTAAACTCGACATCAATAAAGTGGGAGGGATGAAACGCGGCTATTGCAGCTTGATATTCGAATCTATTTATAGGGTGAGAAAGAGCCTCGTATAGAAACAAACGGAATTCCTCACTCACGGAACCAATTATAACTGGGATGTTTCGCATTGTACCATTGTGTGCTGCTTCAAATAACTGTTCTTTAACGTAGACGTCATCGATAACTGGACCTATCGGTTCAACATATTCTAGTAAATTAGAAGATGTGAATTTTTCTAATGATCCTTGCTGAGCATCAAGAAGTTCGTCGACTGTTTTTGATCTCAGACATGCTATATCGTTGTCGGAACATTGCAGGGTGTTACTAACAATGTTAGCTAATGCGATGGCATCTTTCTTCGACCTGAAAGGGACGGCAAAGGGAGAGCTTTGTATGATTGCCCGGTGGAAGAGGTTTTCGGACTGACGTGAAGCCATATGCACGGCCACAGACTGGGCACCAGCGCTTTGACCAAATATCGTCACCTGTAATAAACAAGAAAATCATCTGAAACAAACAAATGTGAGCTTAAACGGTGAATATCAAACAGTATCTTTGATTTACAAAGTTACATGCATATGTATGAACACATGTCTATGGGAAAATGTATAAGTTGAACTTTGTGAACAGTATTGAACCAGATCATCCAGTGCTTCTGCACAGTCTAATCGAGATATACACTGTTTACATATTACTTACACAAGCATGTCTTTTTGTGTAGATTATAATAAGACTGAACAGGTGAACGAGTTGATTACTGCTCTGAAAAAAATGCAAACTTTTTTCATTCACTGACTCGCATAAACATTTCATTACAAAGCATGGCATATGGTAGAAGTGTTGAGCGGTAATATGTCTCCTTTATTCAAATTGTTTCCAAACGTCGTCTGCTTCAAAGACATCTGAAGTAAGCTGCATCATGAAGAAAGTTAACATTACCGGAAATACTGGTCATGCCTGGTCCGTGAATTAACCCTAACATGTATAAAGATATTTCTATGCTAGAATGCAAAGGATTGAAAGCTGTTAAACTATGACGTAGGCGTCCAAAATATGTCTTTATCAAGGAAAGGTTTAATACTATATTAAAACAGGTAGGGATAGTCATACATTGCTATGAGCTGTCCCGCGAGAAAACCAACAGTGTGGACTCTGCGTAAAGCATCGACCCGGATCAGCCTAAGCATGCCGAACAGGCTTACCCGGATAGACCCTTTTCGTCTCCTGTGGATTTTCTGTTTCAGGAATCACTACTCTATCTATCCCCCCTTAGACGGAATGTGTCGGCCGGATCAGTCTGCGCGGACAGCGCAGGCTGATCTGGTCGATACATTACGCAGATATATTGATATGAGCCGTCCCGCGAGAAAACCAACAGTGTGGACTCTGCGTAAAGCATCGACCCGGATCAGCCTAAGCATGCCGCGCAGGCTAACCCTGACAGACAATGTTCGCCTCCTGTGGATTTTCTGTTTCATAAATCATTATACATTACGCAGAGCCCATACTGTTGGTTTTCTCGTTAAACGGCTCATATATTGAGAAATACTATTAGTGCGCTCAGCTTACGCTTTCAGTGCAGTATTTCATAAAGTAAACTAGTTCATGTTCCAAATCGGTCGACTCCATGTTTCATGTAGTAAGAGTCTTGGGAAAATTTGATAACTAGGATGCAAACAATACTGATTTCAGGTGAGACAGCTCGTAACGAGCGGACTCATTGGCATCTATATTGTTTGCAGAAACCTCCATTTTGCAATTGGCGCCGCAAGTTAACGTCAATGAATCAACCAACCAATTCACAGCTACTACGAAGACGCTATAATTTGATTGGTCGAAGCTGTTCAAAGGTATTAAAACATCATTCGTTGATTGGTAGAATGACTAACGTTAGCTTAAACGTATTATTTGCCTGAACACGCTACATACCATGTCGGGGTTCCCGCCGAACTGTTTGATGTTGTCGTGTATCCATGTTAGAGCCAGACGCTGGTCCTGTATCCCGTGGTTACCCTGGACATCGCTCGCACCGTCACCCGTATAGAGAAACCCCAAAATACCTGAAAATCATTAATATTCACGCGGGAATTTAAGTTTATAACGGGCAATGGACATTCAAACCCGGTGGTGTAGTTGTAGGGCGTCCGCTTTGGCTGCGGGAGGTCGCGGGTTCGGTCCCCGGTCGGTTCATACCAAGGATTTTGAAAATGATAGTAATGGCTTTCCCTCCTTGGCGCTTCGGATTACCCAGGAAATAACGCGATATAACTTTAAAAGCGACTTTAAACACCATACAAACAAACAAACGTCGATAGGGTGATGAAGCTACAGGTCATCGCTTCATTACTACAATAGGTCGGATCCAACCACTAGCATAATCGGCCGATCAACGCCAAAAGTTAAAGTTTATATCAGTCTTAACAACACTGTAATCTGCTCAAACAGGTCAAACAATTCTTCATTTTTATTTTGGCCTTTAGCTTTATCACGGCGTACGTTTATGATCACTGATAACACAATCAAAATGTGTATAATCTCATGATCTTGACGTTACGTATGAACATATTCAGCATAAGTTGAACCGGAATTGTTCCGGACTGGACTACTTACGAACGTGTACTAGTTTAAAGCAATGTCGCATACTCTGTAGGCTAAACCAACAAACACCAATTGTTCCCGTGTCCACCAAGATACTGCTGTTTTAGAGATTAAACTCCATGGACCTATTTATTTAGACCAACTTCTCATTTGGTCACAACGTTTTCGAACGTCGTCTGCAGTAGATATAGTCTTAAAGTGATACTAACCTAATCTGTAGGCGATCCCAGCAAACACCACTTTCCCCATGGCAACCAGATTACTGCCGTCATAGAGTACCGACTCCATGAATCCATATGTATATCCACCTCCATGTATGAACACCATTACAGGGTAGTCGGACGTGTTTGATGCGTCTAGGGGAGTCCATATGTTCAAATAAAGACAATCTTCGGATATCTACAAAAAATGGATTCGTCTTTTTTGAATTTAGATATTTATATTATATATGTATTGCACCCATGAAAGGGTTTGGAGAACAATTGGTATTTGAACTCGTCTATGGTAATGGTACACGTTGGCTTTTGTGAGAAGTGTTATCCAAACCAGCCATTGCTTTTTCCAAGTCTGATTTAAAATTCTACATTGCTCGCATATTATTTACAGAAGAGTGTAAGAAGCTTCTGTGCAGGTTTGTAGATTATGATAAGACGGTGTATTTGTATAGGCTGGTCTGATTCTACACTGTTCATAAATGCCTACTTGTACCTTTTCCTGCGGAATGGTTCATTTTTACAAATGACAAGGGGCTGGATTAAATGTACATGCAACATACCTTTAAACGACATCAGACTTATCCCTTTCTCGCAAACAATAAATCTGCAGCAGACGAATCTAAAAATAATTATTGGCGCACATATGGAAAAACTCTATAATGAAATTACAATTCATGGGAATAAATTAATTGAAATCATTGTTTCATATGGATAAATTACTTAAAATGACTATTTTCTCTTTTTGCCACAATGTTTTCATTAGTCGTCTGCTGAATTTGTGTCAAAATGCGTCTATATGTGATAAAAATGGATGAGTAAGTATATACATGTATAACGATCTCGACAGAAAGTAAAAGAAGTCTGGAGTGAAGCATTAACCATTTTTCCACTTGTAGACGCATTCTGACACCTATGAAACAGACGACTTTTAAAATCATAATAAGCAATTTTTTCGATTTACCACAATGAATTCAACTCTATTCGATACTTTTATTTCAATTAATATACATTTTCTATATTTCCGTCTTGGTGTATTAAAAGTCGTCTGCTTCAGCTGTGTTGTATGTGGGAAATGGTTAAAAAGACAACATAGTCCACAATGTTTTCAACTGTCGTCTGCTTCAGATGCAGCGGTTTGTTGTTTGTGTCACGGAACAAGTTCAATGACCTGCGGTAACATGTATATATATCCGGGTTAATACCCTATCCAACCTACTTTAAAATCAAACGAAAATACTTCGCTGTATGTATATTGGATAAGTGCACATAGATAGTCTTCGCTTAAATACTCATGCGTGCGTCCTTGATTTTTGTTTGCAAAATGAACCAAGGCTCGGTTCACTCGAGAATCACCACCGCCTCTCTATCTCGTTTATTTGTATTCATTGTTTGTTTTTATTTACGCTCGCCGTGCAGAATTAACTATTTGGCGAGCAGACAAAGTTAGTTACAAGGAAGTCCGGGTGCGATACCCTAGCTCTTTTCGAAAAGACCCCTTGGTTCTTTTACGTGCCCGGTGTATAGCACCGATACACGCGAGGTTATTATTCCTAAAAGTGACCAGTGCTTAGCCTCTAGTTGAGTGGGAGACGCTTAAAAGCACCCCTCAAATTTCCAGAACCCGGACCGGAATTTTAACCCCAGACCTCTTGATTGACAGTCCAGTGTGGGGCTCAAATCCGGTTCGGAGGGGTTTGAGGGGTGCTAGGGTATCGCACCCGGACTCCCTTGTATATAACTTTGTCTGCTTGACAAATAGTTAATTCTGCACGGATAAAACAAACAATAAATACAAATAAACGAGACTTTTTTGTATGGGTTATCTTACCTGTTTTATACAGAATGAATTTATGAGCGACACATTGGTTTGCTGATGCAAACGTCACTCTAAGCCGACCTGGACCTGTACGGGGCATTCATCGGATCTATATACGATCGAGCGAAGTTTATGTCTTGTTTTGATATGATTGTACATTATAATTAAAACACCAATCTATTACCTCTGTTGGACAAATAAGGGGAGGTAAGTACTTCAAACACTCTTTTTGGGGACAACCTGGACCGTTTTGGGTAGCGTTGTAAATATTGGGTTTCCAAGGTAGCGGCTTCTGTGGAGAACTCCATCTGGAAACAGACGAAATGCAATTGATTTCGAGACATCTTTCAGCAGACGCCATTTGGACAACTGTTTGGGGAAAAGAAAGGAGAAATTGCTCTGAACGAATTTTCTCATTTTCCCCACAGTGTTTCAACTATGTAGACTAACCCAGTCAGGTTATTTTTGTGACACAGATTCATCTAAACCCTTTCCCTTATATAGACGCTTTCTGGCGCCTCTGCAGCAGACGGATTTTTGAAAACATAGTGACAAAAGAAGAAATTGCACAAAACGTGCAATTTCTCCTTTTGCCACAATGTTTTCCACTTTTAGTCATAGGTTATCCATTCAATTATGGAGATTTTCTATGTTTTGACAAAATAAGTTCAAAGTCGTCTTCTGCAGAATTGTCGTATGAGGGAAAGGGTGAAGAGAAATATTGGACCAAACATTCGTGAGAACGTCCCTTGATCCTTTTCCACATACACTAAATTTCTAGCAGACGATTTTGAACAAATCTCAGTAGGCAAATATATGAAAAAAACTATATAAATGAAAGTAAATTAAGTACCTAATTATTGAAAAACATTGTGGCAAAGGGAGAAATTACTCATTGCGAGCAATTTCTCCTTTTGCCACACTATTTTAAAAAGTCGTCTGCTACAGATGCGTCGGAATGCATCTCCATGTGGGAAAGGAGTTAAATATAGCAAGCTGATTGTGGTTTAGAGTAACGTAGTCCGCAGTCCTGATTGTGGTTTAGAGTAACGTAGTCCGCAGTCCTGATTGTGGTTTAGAGTAACGTAGTCCGCAGTCCTGATTGTGGTTTAGAGTAACGTAGTCCGCAGTCCTGATTGTGGTTTAGAGTAACGTAGTCCGCAGTCCTGATTGTGGTTTAGAGTAACGTAGTCCGCAGTCCTGATTGTGGTTTAGAGTAACGTAGTCCGCAGTCCTGATTGTGGTTTAGAGTAACGTAGTCCGCAGTCCTGATTGTGGTTTAGAGTAACGTAGTCCGCAGTCCTGATTGTGGTTTAGAGTAACGTAGTCCGCAGTCCTGATTGTGGTTTAGAGTAACGTAGTCCGCAGTCCTGATTGTGGTTTAGAGTAACGTAGTCCGCAGTCCTGATTGTGGTTTAGAGTAACGTAGTCCGCAGTCCTGATTGTGGTTTAGAGTAACGTAGTCCGCAGTCCTGATTGTGGTTTAGAGTAACGTAGTCCGCAGTCCTGATTGTGGTTTAGAGTAACGTAGTCCGCAGTCCTGATTGTGGTTTAGAGTAACGTAGTCCGCAGTCCTGATTGTGGTTTAGAGTAACGTAGTCCGCAGTCCTGATTGTGGTTTAGAGTAACGTAGTCCGCAGTCCTGATTGTGGTTTAGAGTAACGTAGTCCGCAGTCCTGATTGTGGTTTAGAGTAACGTAGTCCGCAGTCCTGATTGTGGTTTAGAGTAACGTAGTCCGCAGTCCTGATTGTGGTTTAGAGTAACGTAGTCCGCAGTCCTGATTGTGGTTTAGAGTAACGTAGTCCGCAGTCCTGATTGTGGTTTAGAGTAACGTAGTCCGCAGTCCTGATTGTGGTTTAGAGTAACGTAGTCCGCAGTCCTGATTGTGGTTTAGAGTAACGTAGTCCGCAGTCCTGATTGTGGTTTAGAGTAACGTAGGTAACGTAGTCCGCAGTCCTGAGTGTGGTTTAGAGTAACGTAGTCCGCAGTCCTGAGTGTGGTTTAGAGTAACGTAGTCCGCAGTCCTGATTGTGGTTTAGAGTAACGTAGTCCGCAGTCCTGATTGTGGTTTAGAGTAACGTAGTCCGCAGTCCTGATCGTGGTTTAGAGTAACGTAGTCCGCAGTCCTGATCGTGGTTTAGAGTAACGTAGTCCGCAGTCCTGATTGTGGTTTAGAGTAACGTAGTCCGCAGTCCTGATTGTGGTTTAGAGTAACGTAGTCCGCAGTCCTGATCGTGGTTTAGAGTAACGTAGTCCGCAGTCCTGATCGTGGTTTAGAGTAACGTAGTCCGCAGTCCTGATTGTGGTTTAGAGTAACGTAGTCCGCAGTCCTGATTGTGGTTTAGAGTAACGTAGTCCGCAGTCCTGATTGTGGTTTAGAGTAACGTAGTCCGCAGTCCTGATTGTGGTTTAGAGTAACGTAGTCCGCAGTCCTGATTGTGGTTTAGAGTAACGTAGTCCGCAGTCCTGATTGTGGTTTAGAGTAACGTAGTCCGCAGCCCTGATTGTGGTTTAGAGTAACGTAGTCCGCAGTCCTGATTGTGGTTTAGAGTAACGTAGTCCGCAGTCCTGATTGTGGTTTAGAGTAACGTAGTCCGCAGTCCTGATTGTGGTTTAGAGTCCTGATTGTTCGCTACGCATTTATCAATTTGTCACAAAGATCTCTCTCATAACTACATGTTGATTGATTGATCAATTCCTTGATTGAGGTTTAACGCCGTTTTTCATAATTATTCAGTCATATCACGGCTGCCAGTTAACCCACTTATATGTTTCCTGGCTTTCTCCTCACAAGTCTTCCACACAACAGACTATCCAAGCAACTGGCTGCTTATCCACATAGACTGTTAGTTCACTGGTGGGAGAAAAAATGACGCTGGTCACAGTAACGTTTGTCAAACGTCGGTAAGAATGTTTGCCGAATTGGGGTTTGAACTCGCAACAACTGCATTGACAGCCCACGTTCCTACCAACTGAGCTACCAGGGCTCGTTTCGTGACAAAGATGACTCTCATAAATATATGTATGGTATAACTTATTGAATATCGATTATGGTGAAACCAGTTTTAATGATTGTTTGTTTAAAAGTGGATCTACGCATCATTAAACAGGATGGAAGTCATTATATTGTGTTTACGTTTTTGGTTTCGGCCCGGTTGAATGAACTTTGCAGGGAAATGATTTAACCCCCCTTTCCCATATACATCACATCAGCAGGAGAGGACATTAAAAACATCTAGGCAAAAACAAGGAAAGTCACTAGACATGACAGAAACAGGAGAAATTACTTGTTTTAGCAATTTCCCCTTTTGTTACAATGTTTTCTAAATTCATCTGCTGCAAAAGCGTCAGAAAGCTTCTATATGTGGGAAAGGGTAAGAAATAACCCTGTCCGTACGAAAAAGTTCATTTTGTCATTTCTCTACAGTTTCATAATTTCCTCATCATCCGCCGGTAGCTCAGTCGGTTGCGACGCGGGCTGTCAATCCAGGGGTTGTGGGTTCGAACCCCAGCTCGGCCAACATTCTTTCTGACGTTTGGCAAAAGTCACTGTGACCAGCGTCATTCGTCTTTCACCAATGAGCTAACAGTGTATGTGGAAAAGCAGCCAGTTGCTTGGAAAGTATGTTGTGTGGAGTATTGATGTGAGAATGCCTGGAAACACATTTATAGGTGAACTGGCCGCCGTGAATTGACTTAAAAATTGTTAAAAATGGAGTTAAACTCTAATCAATCTATCAGTCGTCCCTTTTCATCCGTCATATAAAAATCTACACACGTAAAGGGCCTGTCACACCTAGCCGCTTTGGCTCGATGGAGCTATACCGGAGCACACATTTAGCGATTTTCGGGGATCGGTACTAGTTCGGCAGCGCAACGGTATCACATCGCTAAGAACGGTAGTACATCGTCAGGACATCGTCAGAACATCGGCGATATAAGTTTTTGAACATGCTCAAAAATGTCTGCCGGAGCGCTGCCGGAGCGAGCAACGGAACTACAACGGCAGTACTCCGGTATACCTTTATCAATGTCGGTAGAGTATCGGTAGCGCCCCGGTATAGATTGGCGAATCTCCGTTGGCATCAATGTGTACTGTAATTGTACATATGTGATACGGTAGTCCTGCCGATGTACTGACGATGTACTACCGTTCTTAGCGATGGGATACAGCACTACATCGGTATTGCTACAGCCAATTGTGATTGTTCAAGTGCTTTTTCGACGGAGCTCCGCCGTTTTTCTCGCCGTTGTTAATTGTGTGCTCCGGTTTATTCCCGGCGAGGTACATCGGTAGTGTGTGACAGAGCCTTTAACAGACGCGTTGAACAAGCTTATGTTAGTAATAAGTGAACAGTGTAGAACTTGGGCATTCGCACTGGATATATGCTGTTTAAAAAAAAAAATAGTACCATTTCCCATGGATGGTCTCAGATAAATGTGACATTACAACGTGTCCTTACCTTAGATCGCCAACCGGAGGTTTCGCGAATGGAACCCCGAGAAATTGTCGGGCTTTGTCCGTCTGTGTCCCTTGTATTCGTCCGTACTCCGTGTCGATGATGACATCCCCAGTACACAGTATTATATAACTGGTTAACATTAATGTAACGAACCACTGATACAACATCGCCATTTGTATAAGTAGCGACACTAAAATATGTAAATACAAACTTAACTATTACTTACGATTTACTTGACACAGATAACGAAAGACGCCTAGGCAGCAGATGGTTTTTAATATCATTTTGGGCGACTCGAAAATTTCCCAAAAAAAGCAAGTTGTTTAGCTCTTTCAGCGCCGAATTGTTTAAAGTAGACTCTTCCATATTCAAACTCGGGCGTCTCCATTTCTCATGTAAGTAACGTTTGGACTATTTTGATAACTAATAGGCAAACAATGCTAATTTCAGGTGATACAGCTCGTTACGAGCTGACTCACCTGAATCAGTATTGTTTGCAAAAACTTCAATATTGCCTTTGGCGTTGAAAGAGTTAGACTCCCAATATGTTATCCATTTTGTCTTATAATTACACTGTCATTGTCCAGTTGCTACATGTATATGGTTCAACTTTGTTCTGGTATATTTCATCAACATTCAAACATAAATAATATGATATCCGATGAAGGATGGACACGTGAAGATATTACTCTTGCAGAACTATAGCAGAATTAAAACAGAAGTATATATTTGTAAACTGAACGTGTCATGTAATAATATCAACTAAATATGAACCGTTCTACGATAAAACCAACATTATTGACTCCGCGTAAAGTATCGACCCGGATCAGCTTAAGCATACCGCGCAGGCTAACCCGGACAGACACGTTTCGCCTTCTGTGGATTTTCTGTTTCAGGAATCATTACTTTACACCTCTATCCACCTGAGACGGAATGTGTCGGCTCGGATCAGTCTGCGCGGACTGCGCAGGCTGATCTGGGTCGATACATTACGCAGATCCAATAATGTTGGTTTTCTCGTGGAATGGCTCATTTATGTTCTTCGAGTTAAATGAAGACACTATAATTCACTAGCAGACAAGGTCACCATTGGTGTCTCCGCATGTGACCTTTTTCCCGACCGAACGCGTTACCTGATATGAATAATTACTGTTCTTCTGTATTGGAAAATACCCTCAGAAACATGCAATAAATTATGTAACAATTGAAATGATAATAACTTTATAACTTGACATATACCTTCATAGATAAGACAATTTTGCACAAACACGGAATAGTATTCAGCTCGAGCTTCGTCCCCTTACCCCCATGATGTTTCCAATTAGGGTTATGTTTAAGGTCAGTTATTACGCCTTTCTGTAAAAGAAAAGGTAAAACATACTGATAAGAGATAGTGAAACCTTGACCCCGGCCCATAGTAATGTCTAGATCTATTACCTCACTTTTGTTTTTCAAGAAAATAAAGGAACCAGTCGTGGCCGAATGTTTAGTATCGGGGGGGGGGGTTAGAAGCGGGAGTCAAAGGTTAGGTCCCAATTCGCGGCGATCATAGTGAAGTGGCCTTGAGCAAGGCACATGTACTAGCCTTGTACTGGTTTGTCTTCCCAGGAATCATAATTAAGTCAACCATGATATAACTGAACTAATGTTGAAAACAACGTACACCCCCATACATCAAGAATAATAGCATGTCACTGAGGATCAGCAATTGGCCGAATGTAAACCGTGCGTGATTTCAGAGTGCTCATCCCGGGTACAATTGCCGCTCAAGACGTTTATGGTGGAGTGTCGTTGGACAAGACCCATTTCGAGAACTGAAAACAATGCGATCAAAAGGAGCAAATGCTTGTTCGGAGCAGCTTCCCATTTTGCAACCAGATTTGTCATAGATACGTGAAAATCTGCATAATATAAAGAGTCATAAAACCCGAATACACCTGTTCTTTTCGAGCGATATTTTGAATTTGGAAACATCTAAAGTAAATGTACTATTTTATGACTTAAAGTTATACTGAAATACCATATGTGCAGAGAGTGTTTGTAGGTTATAAAACCTTTAATTACTTTCTTATCAAACTAAAACTGGGTGACACAGTTTTAATTGTATACACACTATTCTAGTACTTCATGTTAATACTAAACATGTCGGTGATGTCTCCGCAAACTGCTATCCTGTTTTATGTGTTTTCTTGCTTTATTACTCTAACAGCCGGAGATGTTTTCGTCTCGACTAGGACTGGGATAGTTAGAGGTACGAACAGAGAACATAGTCTACAGTTCTTAGGAGTTCCGTACGCTAAACCTCCAGTTGGAGACTTAAGGTATCTAGTAGAGTCGCAGTAACAAGTGAGCCGTCCCGCGAGAAAACCAACATATATAGCCTCTGCGTAATGTATCGACCCAGATCAGCCTGCGCAGTCCGCGCAGACTGATCCGGGCCGACACATTCTGTATCAGGGGGGATAGGGTATAGAGTAATGATTCCTGAAACAGAAAATCCACAGGAGGCGGAAAGTGTCTATCCGGGTAAGCCTGCGCGGCATGCTTCAGCTGATCCGGATCGATACTTTACGCAGAGTCCACAATGTTGGTTTTCTCGCGGGACGGCTCATTTAGACTTTTTACTCAGTGCTCAAAGTTGGTGCTCAGCTGGCACATAAGCTATAAAGTTATGAAAACATTATCTGTGCTCATAAATGTACTCACTATGCTTTCAAAAAGACTTCTGTTTTGGTCGATTTCAAGAATGGATTTTCTTCTGACCAATCAGATACTTGAGCACAAAGACTGAACACGGAGTATAGATTTATAGTTTTTGGAGAATGATTGATCAGAAGCTAATTCATTCTTGAAACTTACAACAAGAGTTAGCTTCTGAGCACAGAGAACTTTTTCGGAGATTTTATCGTTTCGGGACCAAGACCTTTATTTTAAAACATTTCCTTAATTATGCAATGACGATTTTTGATAGCGTGGAAAAGAAAATATGTGAAATTTGTATTACGTTACCGAAGGCTAATACAGTTCATGTGTTATGTATATTTAGTTGCCGATGGATTACAACGTTGATGTGCTATGTGAATATTTAATGATCCAAAAATGATAGCTACCGAGGACATACATAGTGTATACATATGCACGTATTTAGTAACAGATATCTTTCATAGTCCATACATACGTATTATTTAGTTGCCGATGGCTTACATAGTCCAGACGTTAATATTATTAAGTTACCGATGGCTAGCATAATCCATACATTAAGTCAAGTGAGTAACCGATTGCCTGGAAAGTCCATATATTGATTTCATTCAGTTGCCGATTGTCTGGATAATATATATATTAGTTCCATTTAGATGACGATGTCTAGCATAATCCATGTGTAAATTATATTTAGTTGCCGATGGCTAGCATAATCCATATATTAATTCCATACTTTAAGTTAATTGAGTTAATGATTGCCTGGATAGTCCATATACTTTAAAATTTCATTTAGTTTCCGATTACTAAAATAGACCACACGTTACGTTTATTTAGATGCCGATTGCTTGATAAACGCATGAGTTATATTCATGTATTTCAGATGGAGATCACCAGAGGCTCACGACAGCTGGAAACCAAATATCTACAATGCAACGTCCAAACCGGCCGCCTGCCCACAGAAATATTGTACAAAATACCTGCCAGAAATCAGCTGTCCTGAAAAGGTATTACTTGACAATAGTGTCCTTGTTCTGACCTTTGTGCAAGGATAACGTATATGTATTCATGGCAAATGTGTCATTTATCTCACCATGTATATTCTCATTCAACAATATAATGACAATCCATGTACGTCAACGCAATATATACATGTACACATAGGTCGGGAACTGGTACGTCGTCTGCTACAGCTTTGTTGTATGCGGGAAAGCATAATATCACTTTTATTAAAAGAAAGCAGTCCTCCTGTGTGTTTTCATTCAGGTTGACCTAACACATCGAGCACACGGGCATCATACTACACTATTTTGGTAAAGTGACTGGCTTAATCGAGAGAGTTACTCCCCTTGAAATCGATACAATTTACACTAACCTTTTCTGACCTGGTATTTAGGCTATATGGATTTATATAGGGACAGATCTTTAAAATTGATATAAAGTCATTAATTTTTTTGATGACAATATATTATAAGTTTTTTTCTATAAGGTCAATATGTCTGCTTTCATTTAATGTAAAGATATAAAAAATAGATTAACTGCCTGATACTTCCATTTTTGATTTTAATAGACAACATGCATTCCTTCTTTATTCCATGTAAATTATTGGAAAATCGCGAATTTTTTATTTTTAAGTCCATTTTTACCGTATTTCCTATTTTCTAAGGAAATTTTATAAGTTATAATCGGAGAGTCTATTTTTAATTCTTTTTAGTCATACAAATTTCAAACAAATATGTTTATGTCTTGATACTTCCATTTTCATTTAAAAATGCAGAAAACGCCTAAAAATGTAAAAATGAATTTTATGTCCGGATCGCGAATTTTCCGGATTAACGGCGTCCGATTTAACGAGGCTCGACTGTATCTGGTAATGACTAGATCTATTTTGATCGCTTACTAATGTCGTGTATGTAGATAGGTGGGTGGGGTGCGAATGCGAAAATGAACTTGTTCCAGCTTTTATATATTCAAAGACCTAATATGATTACAAAACGTATTAGGAAAAGAACAATTTAACAGTGCATGGAAAAAAATAAATTAAAGCAATGACTAATTAAACAACTTGTCACCTGTGAATTTGAAGTGTCCATTTTCATGTGTCTTGATAATGACAATTGTTTTTACAACAAAGAGATTTAAGTAATATGTTATTATGACAGTATATAAAAACCGCCGTTACCAATTACCAAGTGTTAAAGACTGATTAGCCAGAGTCTTGTCCGACAAATAAATGTTTGCAAATAATCGATATACAGATATCGAGCAGAGTAATGTTAAGATCACCTGCGGGCTTAGTATGAAATCGAATACGTCATTAAATCTGTTAACAAATAATCGATAAATACAAATATAGGAGCGTAACCGAAGGGCCACAACTCAATTATCGATTTTTGACTTAATCGAAGGCCTGGGAAAGGGACGCAATTCCTGCAAATCTTCATAAATAGTGCCACATGGTGTTAGCCGATTCAACCAATCAAATTACAGCTTTTGTATTCAGTGTGGTATGACAATCTGAATGAAAACACACCAGACAACAAATCCCAAAGTCAGGACCATAACGGGACTCGAACCCGGGACCTTTGATACGAGAGGCCGACGCTCAACGTCCGCAACACTTGAAAACATATTGACAGAAACCTCCACAAATGAGACTAAAATTATTAAATAAGAGTTGAAAAATAATTGCGGCATAATTTCTTCAAATGAAGTCTGCTGAAGAAGCGTCAAATTGAGTCTGTATGAGGGATGGTGTTTAACACGGATAAGTATTCTTAAGCAAATACGTGTCGTTGTTTCGTACGCATAAGGCTGATTTATTAGGTTTTATATTGCAACGATCGATAACATTATGTCAATATATCATCTCTGCCTAAAATAAAGTTCTAAATGGGCCGAACGACACGAAAACCGATCATTCGAACTCTACGAGCAGCAAAGATCCAGTTTCGCATGTGCTCCATGCAGTCTGATTTAAATCTTTCGAGTTTGCCTTTTAGTCTAGTCCTGCAAACGTCATGGAAGCCTATAGACGAGCTATGGTCAAAACAGGTTATTATAATATGCAATATGATTGTGAATGCCGTTAACCCCTCCAACCTGTAGATGCCTCTGCAGCTAATGACTTGTAAAAGCATTGTGACAGATTGAGACATTTCTCATAATGAATGATATATACTATCTGGATGTTATACACTGTATCTGTGGTGAAGTGATTAGTGCGTTACGAGCTATAGGAGTGGGAGATCAGGATTTTATTCCCGTTCGGATCATTCCAAATACTTTTTTAAATGATAGTAATAATGGCTTCCCTCCTTTGAGTTCAGGGTTACGGAGATAGCATTACTATTGTCTCGCTGGTGTCAGTCAAGATATATGGACAAGTAATATACCCAGAAAACGTCGTGATTTAACTAAAATACAGTTGAACATGGCGATAAACACCATACATCTACATGGAGATGTTATAAACCAAATTCAACATTTGTCTTCTTCGAAATAAAACATTGTAACCGGGTTTGATTTGTATTTAGATGTCCGAGGACTGTTTGTACCTGAACGTATGGACACCGAGCGACGCCAACATTAAAACAAAATATCCCGTAATGGTCTACTTACATGGAGGGGCATTTAAGTGGGGACACTCCTCTACCGAAGTATATGACGGCCAACAGATGGCATCATCGGGGGAAGTGGTTCTTGTGGTCATCAATTACAGATTGGGTAACAAAACCATTTGTCAATGTATTCAATTCAATTCTTTATTATAGTATAAAGGCCTCCGGCCCGTGTACATTTATATTTACAAAACACGTAATAAGAATGAAATGATTAGGATGATTATACATTACAGAATAGTTTCGAGATAGTTTAGATGTTTAAATTGTTGAATAATGATTGGAATATAAGATAACAACAATATGTCATTCTTGTACACTTCTTAGAAGGTGATGTCATATATATTTTAGTTGAGAGTATACCACACAAAATCAGACATTGGAGTAGACTATCTAATGTTAGAAGATGAAATTCAGATACAGCATATATTTAAATATTCGTTGCCTTCAGCTCAAGATTGTCCTGTATATCAGTTTAAATAAAGTATTAACAATCTTATCTAATCTATGTTCGAATGTTCGAGTCGACACGCGTCATAGTTGATTACGACTTTTATGCTGTTAATTCAGGGGTCGTGAGAACAAATCAATGCTCGGTCATTCATTCTTTCCGATGATTCAGAAGTCACTGTTACTATATATTCGTCTTCTACCAATGTTATTGCGCAGGTGCATTAGCACCAGCGCATATATTGGTTGTGTTTAGAACTATTACTGGTACAATGGGCTTGCGCATGCGTCGTGTTAATCGTCTTGATCGCGCATGCGCCGTATTTTACCGTCAGCTCTCGGATATTTCCGTAGCAGTTCGTCACTAGACTGGTTCTCGTTCGAGTTTGCAATAGAAGATTAAGATTAGTGAACCAGTCTATTTATATGCGAGTAGTTTTTATATAATTAAAATGTAAATTAAAACCATAGTTTTTTAATAACAGGAAAATGGGAATATTTTCATAAATGCGAAGTTATTGTGCTAAATTTTGCGATTTTAAGAATATATTAAGGAAAATAAAGGACGCCCATGCGCAGCTAATGTTTACAGTATTTTTGAGAGATCGAGGTCAGCACGTTTGGAAACGGTATTTTTGTTTTCGTTTTACGTATTTAACTATAAAACTATTGTTAACTTATATTTAAAATTATACTTCGTGTTTTTCGAATCAAACAGTATTTCTTAAGCCATAAAATGCTGATTCCCGCGCTAACATTCAATGTTAAATGTATATATTGGTAAGTAAATACTTGCCTGTGAAGAAAGTTGTTTGGAAAACTGGTGAGTAACGGTTGTTTTGTCAAAGCAAGGTTTACGTTGTCCGCTATTTTGTATTTCCACGACTAAACGACGAGACTATGTCAGACACTATACTGCATAGAATGTCGATGCATACTACGTTGCAGCCAGATTGTTTTATGCATACTACAAAAGGCACCATGTAAACGAACTTTTGCATTTTCAGGTCTGTTTGGATTTCTATATACGGGTGAAGGACCAGACGATTCCCATGGCAACTACGGTATCCAAGACCAGAGAATGGCTCTACAATGGGTACAGGACAACATCGTGTCATTCGGCGGGGATCCGAACAGGGTAAAAAGTTACAGAAATATATTGAAGACGCGATGGTGTCAAATGAACATCGACGGGAGTGAGATAGGCTTTCGGGCATAGACGTATTTTGAGCCGTCCCACGGTAAAACCAACATTACGGCCTCTGTGCAGGCTAATCCGGTCGATACTTTACGCAGAGTCCATACTTTGGTTTTCTCGCGGGACGGCTCATTTACTGATCTGGAACTACAATGGGCGCAAATGTCTGAATTCCTAGTTTCAAGCGCAGATTCTCATAATCAAACGTCCCTTCTTGGAAAAAGATACAAGTTGTCTTTTTCTGCACACTGTAGATCCAGATAAGATAGTGTACATGTATCTGCAGTCAGATCAAGATCTACATTATTCAAATATTACTTGAAAAGGCGTGTTAAAAGCTCCTGTCAGTTTGTTTATATTGTGAATAGATGGAGCACGTGTACATTCTGATCTGTTTAGAAATGCCGACATGTACCTTTTCCACCGGTCGGGTTCATTTAAAAAATGGGATTTTGTTGTATCTGGACACTAAAGAGCCATACAAGGCTGTGCATAGACATAATATCACCAGATTTCACTGTCCCGTCCGTCCTTCTACATTTTTTTTTTGAAAATCGGAAAAGGTTAACGCTTTGATTTTGCACCTGCATGAATAATTTCAGGTCACCATATTTGGACAGAGCGCAGGAGGACAATCTGTTGACATTCATTTAATGTCCCCTAAATCTCAGGGACTTTTCCATCGAGCAATCATTCAGAGCGCACCGTTTGACGTCCCATACAGAAGTAAAGAAGAAGCTCTCGGGGTCACAAACGTCATCAAACTGCTGCTAGGCTGCGCGTTCAGTGGTGCGGAGTGTTTAAGATCCAAAAGCATGGATGAGATAGAAGAAGCACAGGAAACGTCCATGTTCACACTTACGTCATCTGAAGTCATCAACTATTTCGAACCCATAGGGCCAATCATAGACGCCAATGACGTACCGTACCAGCCAATGGAAGGTGCCCGGCTCGACAAATACGACAACAAGATACCCACAATAATAGGAACCGTTACAGAAGAAGCGAGGTATTTCGTGTACGCAATCTTAAAGTCGATCCCATTGCCGTTTCTATTATACGAGAGCGCATTGGCTGTACTACGACCCGACCATTTCTTTGACGTAAGCAGAGAGTACCCTCCCCTGAATGGAGAGACCGATCTACGGGACACACTGTGTCAGCTGGGCACGGACTACATGTTTACGTGTTCAGTTAGAAACGCCTCCCGTTATAGAACGAAATCAAGCAGTGCGGGTATATACAGGTACTGTACATTACTTATCCTGCCTAACTAGTGTTGTCTTATTAGGGAATATACTTCGAATACAATTAGGCAATTGAGAGCGGCAATCCAGGAAAACCAACTTTATGGCATTTGTGACAAGTAAAGATCCAGATCAGCATGCTCATCAGCGCAGTATAATCTTGCTCTACACTGTTCGCCAATAAGTCTCAGAAGCGTTCAAGAAACTTTTGAAAAACAACAACTATTCAGATACCATAGTATATATATGCACAGGTAGATGTTGAGTTACACTTTTAATTATTACGCCAAGGTTGGTTTTCCTGGAACAATGACGTCCATGTGTCATCCAAATCGTTCTTTCTGTTTTACACTACCATTAGCCTATATCTCAATCGCTCTCAAACCAGACCTAAACTTCACTCGCTTGTATGTAGATCTGATGACTGCCCCACACAGGTCGCCTCAGATTGACCTTGGCATAAGCCAATCAAAGCTTCGCTTAAAAAGTCATTCGGTATAAACAGGTAAGATAACACATACAAATAAGCGACATAGAGTAGAAGTGATTTTCGAGTGTATTTTACGATTGTATGGCACGGGCGTTTAATGTATCATGTGATTTCAGTGAACAGCAAAACCGAGCACGTCGCGGCTCACGAGTGGTCAATTCGAGATAACCCGGGATAGTCAGATCCAATATACGTTCAGGAAAGTTTTTTGGTCCAATTTAAACGAGATTGTCTATATCTGTTCAATCAATACGCCTATTGCTGACCGCTTAATCTCAGTATAAACCATATTTTTTATTTGTTTTCGTGATAAACTATTTTCCCAAAAGAGACTGTAAGCTCATTTGGCAAGGTATTCTACAATGTATTACTGTCTGTATTAAATAATCATCAATTGTTGATTAATTCACAGGTACATATTCGACCATGCCACGGAGCATCCCGGGGCCTGGGGCAATAAGACATACTGTGACGGACATGTGTGTCATTCTGCTGATGTACCGTATGTGTTCGGAAATATGGAAACCAAACAACCTACAGATGAAGAACTGCAATTATCCAAGTCTCTCGTCTCTTACTGGACAAACTTTGCCCACTCTGGTGATCCAAATTCCGGTCCGTCAGCGATTGGTCAGTCATGGCCGAGCTATGACGCATCAAAGCAGACGACAATGTATTTTGAGACGCCGGACAACAAAATAGTCGTGGATTATAGAAGGGATTATTGTGACTTCTGGGACTCAATGAATTACGATAATTAATAGATAGTGTTATTGTTTACAAAATAGTTCACAGTCGACTCGTAAACATATGAAACACCCTGAAAATTGAATAAGTTTCAGGGCAGGTAAAAAGTTATGTTACAGAATATTTGGCAATATATATTTATAGAAGGAAAGATGTCTTTTAACATTTTATACAAAAAAATACATAGCACTTGTGAAAAGAATGATACTTATACAAAACAAGAGGGCCAAGATGGCCCTAAATCGATCACCTAATTGATAGTAAATTAGTAGCAAATATTTAACTGCAAATATCTGGGAAAATTTGATCAAGGATTGCAAATGAAACTGCAAGGAGTGGACACTTCTCAAGAAACAGCTTATCAGTAAAGGCCATTTATATCTTGAAATCTAACAAGAACTTTAATAAGAATGGAATTATAAAGTTTTTGTCATTTTGAACCTTTCCTGATGCCGCCTTGCTGCCCTGTTTTTCAACGAAATCAATATGGCTTCAACAGTTTATTTAGAGTGTCACTTATATAAAGGAACATTTCTACCAAATTATCTTGCAATCGCACAAGCAGATTATGGAGGAAAAGGATTTTAAAATGTGGGTATTTTTCTCACTTTCTGATGCCGCAGCAACCAAAGTTCTCAATGGAATTTAAATCTTTGAACAATTTTGAAAGAGGACCACCAAAGGAACATTCCTGTGATGTTTTGTGGAAATTGGTCTATTGGAATGGTAGGAGTTGGTTGTCATTTGTAGCTAAAAGTTCAATTTACCCCTTTCGTGATGACGCCTGGTTGATATGATTGTGTAACCAATCAAAACGGCTTAAACAAATTAAATAAAGGATCATTACAGTAAGATTCGTATTATATTTTTTAAAATCAGACAAACACTTTCATAAAAATGTAATTTTCAAATTTTGTCATTTTGCCCCTTTTCTGATGCCGCCTGACTGCCATGTTGTTTTACCAATCAGTATGGCTTGAACAATTTTTATAGAGGGTCACCCAAGAAACATTTCTACCAAATTATATTTGAATCTGACAGGCAGATTCGGAGGAGAAGATTTTTAAAGTTTGGACATTTTGTCCCCTTTCTGATGCCGCAGCAACCAAAGTTCTCAATGGAATTTAAATCTTTGAACAAATTTGAAAGAGGACCACCAAAGGAACATTCCTGTGATGTTTTGTGGAAATTGGTTTATTGGAATGGTAGAAGTTGGTTGTCATTTGTAGCTAAAAGTTCAATTTACCCCTTTTGTGATGACGCCTGGTTGCTATGACTGTGTAACCAATCAAAACGGCTTTAACAAATTAAATAGAGGATCATTAAAGTAAGATTCGTATTATATTTTCTTAAAATCAGACAAACACTTTCATAAAAATGTAATTTTCAAATTTTGTCATTTTGCCCCTTTTCTGATGCCGCCTGACTGCCATGTTGTTTTACCAATCAGTATGGCTTGAACAATTTTTATAGAGGGTCACCCAAGAAACATTTCTACCAAATTATATTTGAATCTGACAGGCAGATTCGGAGGAGAAGATTTTTAAAGTTTGGACATTTTGTCCCCTTTCTGATGCCGCAGCAACCAAAGTTCTCAATGGAATTTAAATCTTTGAACAAATTTGAAAGAGGACCACCAAAGGAACATTCCTGTGATGTTTTGTGGAAATTGGTTTATTGGAATGGTAGAAGTTGGTTGTCATTTGTAGCTAAAAGTTCAATTTACCCCTTTTGTGATGACGCCTGGTTGCTATGACTGTGTAACCAATCAAAACGGCTTTAACAAATTAAATAGAGGATCATTAAAGTAAGATTCGTATTATATTTTCTTAAAATCAGACAAACACTTTCATAAAAATGGAATTTTCAAATTTTGTCATTTTGCCCCTTTTCTGATGCCGCCTGACTGCCATGTTTTTCGACCAATCAGTATGGCTTGAACAATTTTTATGGAGGATCACCCAAGGAACATTTCTACCAAATTATATTTGAATCTGACAGGCAGATTCGGAGGAGAAGATTTTTAAAGTTTGGACATTTTGTCCCCTTTCTGATGCCGCAGCAACCAAAGTTCTCAATGGAATTTAAATCTTTGAACAAATTTGAAAGAGGACCACCAAAGGAACATTCCTGTGATGTTTGGTGGAAATTGTTCTTGCGGTTCAGGAGGAGATGATGTTTAAAGCTAAAAGTTAACGCCGGACGGAAGGACGACGGACGACCGACGACGGACGACGGACAAAAAGTGATCAGAATAGCTCACCTTGAGCCTTTGGCTCTAGGTGATCTAAAAATACATAGCACTTGTGAAAAGAAGTATCATTAACAAAAAATATCAAGGCATCGTTTCTGGTCTGTTTTTGATTGACATGAAGCACTGCTCTGGGGGGGGACCATCCACATCGTTACTATCTGGATGTATAGTTGGCCTTTAGACATGTCACTTCTCTGATCGATTGTTTGGGTTTTACGGCGCTTTCAACAATTGTTCAGTTATATCACGGCGTTTCCTGGATGCGTGTACATGTATACATGTAGCCGTCATACAGAGACGATCCTGATCAGACTTCACAAGGTCACGAAGGTCGTATTTTTCTTGTGATGTGGCCTTTTGACATTTTGTTTCAAGTCTTTGTCAATGCCTTCTTTACAGGAGTACCTTTATTATCTTGTAGAATATCCTGCAATTCCTTCGACTTATACATCCTGCAAAACAAATCAAGATTGATTGTTTGGTGTTTTACGCCGCTTTCAACAATTTTTCAGTTATATCATGGCGTTTCTGGGGAAAGGTACCAGCAATACTGGTCCATTTATCCTAACACCAGCTAGTCACTCATAATGCTTAACCCGCAATCCTGAAACTCAGGGAGGGCAGCCATTACTACCATTTAAAGTCTTCCAAAAATAAATCAGCCCCAAAACAAAGATTCAAAACAGTTTGATGGAGTGTTTGGTGTTTTACGCTGCTTTTAACCCATTACTACTTGCAGACGCACACCAACGCAATTTCTCCTTTGGCCACAATGTTTTCAACTTTATTTAACAATAAAGCTAACTTTTATGGAGATTTTTCAGGTTTTTTGTCAACATGTTTTCAAAGGCGTCTGCTGCAGATTTGTTGTATGCGGGAAAGGGTTAACAAGTTTTCAGTTCTATTTTGGTTTTTCCTGGGTAAGTTACCAGTCTTACAGTTCCATTTATCCTGACACCAGCTAGTATGTTGTAATTCTATCTCCTCAATCCAAGGAGAGAAATCCATAACTATCATTTTTAAAGTTTTTAGTTTGCCCAAACCAGGGATCAAACCGCGACCGCCTACATCAATAGCGCACACTTTACCACTTCTAAATTCGAAATGGTAGATTAAAAGCAGACCACTCTAAAAATATAATATGAGGTAATGGGTTAAATTTAGCTGGTAAACAGTGTATCCTTTTTAAGAAATTGTTGGTAATGAAAGAAACATTTGGAAAAGAACAATCACAGGACACCAAAACCCGCAGTTTGGGGCCCCGTCTTCAAATCAAAACTGAAACATTTTACTTAATGACAGTTTGATAACTTGGCCCTCTTGGGACATATCATGGCAAGCTAAAATGGATGGCAAGTATAGTCTCTTATTGTTGGGCTTAAAAACTTTACAATTAACCCTTTCCCACATACAACAAATCTGTAATGTTTTCAACCTTATTTAACAATTAAGCTATCTTTTATGGAGATTTTCAGTTTTTTGTCACTATGTTTTTAAAGTCGACTGCTGCAGATTTTTGTATGAAGGAAAGCGTTAAATGATTGATTCATTGGGGTTTAACGCCGTTTTTAAAAAAAATTCAGCCATATCACGGCGGCCAGTTCACCTATTCATGTGTTTCCTGGCTTTCTAACACCAGTAATCCACACAACAATCTTTTCCAAGCAACTGACTGCTTTTCCACATAGACTATTATATTAGCCCATTGGTGGAATGACGCTTGTCACAATTAATGTCTTTTGTTAAACGACGGAAAGAATGTTGGCCGAGCTGGGGTTCGAACTCACAACCCCTGGATTGAAAGCCCTTCTTGCTAGGGAAAAGGTTAAAGGATGGGAAGTAATACTGTGGAAAATAAGATTAAGGAAGGCAAATGATCTGTGAACAATTACAAAAGTACATACTTGGAGATTTCTATTCCTTTCTTCTCTTTGATGACAAGTCTTACTGCTTCACATTCCTTTGCCACAGTAATAAAAAACAACAGATAACAGCTACGTATTTCCTCTGTAACGCCATTGCCTGAAAAATGAAAGGCCGTGTCTCAACTCTTTACCACATAGTTTGTAGAATGAATCTTCAGCAGTTGACATTCAGATCCTCTGGGAGAGAATTTCGTTTAACCCTTTCCCTCATATAGACGCTTTCTGACGCCTCTGCAGTAGACGGCTTTTTGAAAACATTGTGACAAAGGAAGAAATTGCTCAAAACAAGCAATTTCTCCTTTTGCCACAATGTTTTCAATTTTAGTCATAGGTTATCCATTCAATTATAGAGATTTTCCATTTATTGACAAAATATGATCAGTCTTCTGCTGCAAAATTGTCGTATGAGGGAAAAGGTTAAAAAATAAAGAAATATCCTTACTATACAATGAGATTATGGACCATCCTTGGCACTTACAGTATAAAATGCGTTGGAATAAGTGAATCTGGATGGATATTATTTTTACATTATCTATTAACCTTTTTTCACTAGTAGACACATTAACCCTTTCCCAATGCCACAATGTTTTAAACTTTTTCCAGTAATTCTACCTTCATTTATAGAGATTTTGCATGTTTTTGCATGATTGTTTTCCAAGTTATTTGCTGCAGATTTGTTGTATGTGGGAAAGTGTTTAATCTTTTTTGTGAGATAACCCTTTTCCACTCGGAGACACATTTTTACATATAACTTATTCTGCAGCAGATGATTGTTGAAAACATGGTGGCAAAATGAGCAATTTCTCTTTTTTCAACTCTATTCAATTATTATACTTCCATTTTTACAGGTTCTTCGCATATTTACCTTGGTGTTTTTTTTAGTCATTTGCTGCATATTTATAATATGTAGGAAAAGGTAAGCTATTTACTTAAAACTAGAACTATCACTGAAGATGATAAATACCACCTAAACCTACACCATAACTTAATAAGTAAAAGGGCCATAACTCTGTAAAATAACATGCAATTGTAACCCCTTTAGGAAATGCACATCTCCTCTTGGTATAGAAGCTTCATGTAAAATGTTATTGAATTCCACCCAGTTGTTTGTAAGAAATAGGCCGGACAAAATATGGCTTCCGACCGACCGACAGACAGACAGACAGACAGCCCGACACAGTGACTCCTATATACCCCCTCTTCTTCGAAGGGGGTATAATTATAATTGCAGAGATATTTGGCTCAAAAGCATATGAGGAAAAGGTTGCAACATAAGGTAAATTGGGAGGATAATATTACTTCAGACTTGAATACATTTGTAGGCAAGCCGTAAATTGCAAATCTTTATCAATTTTCCCTTTCGTCTTTAGAAGCTGTCTACTGCAGGTGCTTCTAAAGTTGTCTTTCCATCTGCTCAAATTAAATAAAATAAAATATAGACTATTACCTCGAACTTCCACAAGATTCTTTAAGATAGTTGGCAGCCATCCAGATTGTAAGACCACTGATTGAACCTCCTTAAACATGGGAATACATGCCGAGAATCCTGAAAAGTATCAAAAGTGTTTAAAGGAACACAATGCCATGTGGTGCATGCAAGTTAAATCAAAGGACGATTGTCCGGAGTTTTACACAGCTTTCAACACTTTTCAGTTATTATCACTGCGTTTCCGGGGTAAGTTACCAGTACTAATGGTCTTTTTTATCCAGACTCCAGCCAGTAATGATAACCCTGCAACCCAGAGCGCCAAGGAGGGTAACCATTACTACCATTTTTAAAGTCTTTGGATCGAACCCACCAACTCCCGCACCCTAGGCGAAAGCTCCGCCACTTCACCAGAGGTGGTCTAAATCAATTAATCCTGTTAACCCTTTTCCACATACAGAAACTGCCTCCGCAGCAGATGCCTTTTGAAATAATTGTGGCAAATGAAGAAAATTTCAACTCTATTCAATATTAATTATAAATTAAATGTTCAATTATAGAGATTTTCAGCACTTTTGATGAGAAATATTCAATGTAGCATTTTGCACATTTGTTGTTTGTGGAAAAGGGTAAGGCCAGTTTAACAAATTTACCCCCAACCCATTATCACTGTCCAAAAACTATCATATCTTTCTAGATTTGTCATTCCTTATCAAAGCAGACGACTTTGAACATATTTTGTCAAAAAATCAAAAATCTCTTTAATTGAATGGATAACCTATGACCAAAAGTGGAAAACAGTGTGGCAAAAGGAGAAATTACTCGCTTTGAGCAATTTCTTCTCTTGTCACTATGTTTTCAAAAAGCCATCTGCTGCAGATGCGTCAGAAAGCGTCTATATGAGGGAAAGGGTTAAGAGTTATATCTAAACAAGTAACTGGAGGATTGCAAGCAATACCATAGTCCCCTACCGGTTTACACTTTTGAGTCTGTTTCTGTTGTCATAGCAACCCAATGTTTAGGTATATCAAGACAATAAAGTATGAAAATAAAGAAAGGGAAATAACTCAAAAATTAGGGAAGCAAGAGTTATGGTTCATGTGCACTGCACTCCCCCTTGATACGATGTATTCATGTGTGAAATTTCATAGCCATAGCTAGTATAGTTATGGAGATATGCTCCGGACAAAAATCAAGTATGAAAATAAAGAAAGGGAAATAACTCAAAAATTAGGCAAGCAAGAGTTATGGTTCATGTCCACTGCACTCCCCCTTGATACGATGTATTCATGTGTGAAATTTCATAGCCATAGCTAGTATAGTTATGGAGATATGCTCCGGACAAAAATCAAGTATGAAAATAAAGAAAGGGAAATAACTCAAAAATTAGGCAAGCAAGAGTTATGGTTCATGTCCACTGCACTCCCCCTTGATGAGATGCATCCATGTGTGAAATTTCATAACCATAGCTAGTACAGTTTTGGAGATATGCTCCGGACAAAAATCAAGTATGAAAATAAAGAAAGGGAAATAACTCAAAAATTAGGCAAGCAAGAGTTATGGTTCATGTCCACTGCACTCCCCCTTGATACAATGTATTCATGTGTGAAATTTCATAGCCATAGCTAGTATAGTTATGGAGATATGCTCCGGACAAAAATCAAGTATGAAAATAAAGAAAGGGAAATAACTCAAAAATTAGGCAAGCAAGAGTTATGGTTCATGTCCACTGCACTCCCCCTTGATGAGATGCATCCATGTGTGAAATTTCATAACCATAGCTAGTACAGTTTTGGAGATATGCTCCGGACAAAAATCAAGTATGAAAATAAAGAAAGGGAAATAACTCAAAAATTAGGGAAGCAAGAGTTATGGTTCATATGCACTGCACTCCGCATTGATGAGATGTATCCACATATGGAATTTCATAGCCATAGCTAGTACAGTTTTGGAGATATGCTCCGGACAAAAATTTGCCGGACTGACTGACTGACTGACTGACTGACTGACAGATGGACTGACTGACTGACTGACAGATGGACTGACTGACTGACTGACAGATGGACTGACGGACTGACGGACGGAGTGCAAACCTAATAGTCCCCTTCGGCACACCGGTAGGGGACTAATTAGCAAATAAGGTAAGGGATTGAGCAACAAAATCATTGGGTTTCAATAATAGAAAGGCTGACCAACTTTGACAAAATACTCCCATAAAGGATGTGTGTAAAGACACATGTTTTATGCCACTTACAACAATTTGTCAGTTATATCACGGTGTTTCCTTAGTTATTTACCAATTCTACTGGTTCATTTATAAATCCTGACACCAGCGATTCAGTCATTATAATGCTTACCCTACACCCCTGACCACCAAGGAGGAAATGTCGTTACTCCCATTTTTTAATCCATAAAGGATGTGTGTAACGAATGATACATCGGATAAGAGCTAGTAAAGTAAGAAAGTGGACATGACCAGCAAATTTCTCCTTTTACCACATTGTTTTCAACTCAGTAACTAAATTATACTTTCTCACATTTTATTTACTCTTTTTTCTAGATGTTGCAAATTTTAATCCAAGATGTTTTCAAAGCAGATACCATTTAACCCCCTTTCCCACAAACAAAAAATCTGCAGATGTTAAAAACATTTAAAAAAAATGTCAAAATCTCAATAAATGAGAGTTAATTATTAAATACCCATACAGATGAAAACATTGTGGCAAAAGGAAACAAGATGTGTTTGTGAAACACTGATGCCCCCGAATGGCAACATCTAGGTCAAAGGTCAAGGTCGCAAGGTCAAACATTTTGGTACTGACACAAGGACATGTCACAAGGAATACACATGTGAAATATGGTAGCCGTACCTGTTATGGTTCAAAAGAAGTGGTCAAGGTTAAAGTTTTTTCGACAGACAGACAAAGAGACAGACAGACAGGCTAAAAACTAGATGCCCACCAAATCGGTGATTCCGGGGGCATAAAAAATGCTTATAATGAGAAATTTCTCCTTTTCGAACAATGTTTGCAAAATTCATCTGCTGCAAAGGCATCAGAAAACGTCTGTAAATGGATAAGGTTTAAGACTGACCCACATACCTTGCATACTAAGGAACCATGTTTGTGAGATTTGGTCCCAAACTGGAATGTACAGTTCAGCCAGCTCCATTACAGCCTGCCCTTTACGTTTGTGTTTAATTGTGTAGGCACCATTCATGTACTTAACGCAGGACTGGAAAAACGCAGCAATACTCTCGGATTCCAGGAAATCTTCTGAAAATAGTAAATGATAATATTGACTTGAGATCATAAGAGAATTTGGCTGAGGAAAGAGTCAAACTGATCCCTTTCCCTCATAGAGACGCTTTCTGACGCCTCTGCAGCCGACGGCTTTTTGGAAACATAGTGACAAAAGAAGAAATTGCACAAAACGAGCAATTTCTCCTTTTGCCACAATGTTTTCCACATTTAGTCATAGGTTATCCATTCAATTGAAGAGATTTTCTATTTTTTGACAAAAATATGTTCAAAGTCGTCTGCTGTAGAATTGTCGCATGAGGGATAGGGTTAATAAATGCAACTCTCTCTTGTTGGATTGACACATAACTTGGTAACAGCAGGATGTCTGAAAGAAGACAATTTCCCCCTGAATCTGATCGTTATTCTCAGCCGAACACTCTATACAAGTATTGATTGTCCTCGGTCAAACACGACTCAGACTAATCTGTTTGAATGTGATAACACTTCCACTTTGAAGTTTTAATGCAACAGTTTTGCTTAATCCGATAACCCTTTCCCTCATACGACGATTCTGCAGCAGACGGCTTTGAACATATTTTGTCAAAAAATAGAAAATCTCTATAACTGAAAGGATAACCTATGACTAAAAGTGGAAAACATTGTGACAAAAGAAGAAATTGCTCGTTCTGAGCAATTTCTTCTTTTGTCACCATGTTTTCAAAAAGCTGTCTGCTGCAGAGGCGTCAGAAAGCGTCTATATGAGGGAAAGGGATAAACACGCCCACCCTTAGATTCAGATACCTGCACAGACAATTGAGACAGGAAATACTTCAACTAACTGCTCCACATTTTACCCAATAGGGTGACACGTTAGGACAGCCATTTTCCCTTTCATTTGACTTGGGATCCTAAACTTGGTGTAAAGATCAAAATTACGAAAATACATTTTTATGAACATTTCTGACAAACACTGCCAATATGGATCTGAAGTCAGGATCTTTACCCTTTCCCACATAACATAAATCTGCAGCAGACGACTTTGAAATTATAGTGACAAAAACCTAAAAAATCTCCTTAAAAGATAGCTATATTGTTAAATAAAGTTAAACATATTGTGGCCAAAGGGTTAATTGCTCATCATGAGCAATTTCACCTTTGGCCACAATGTTTTCAAAAGTCGTCTGCTGCTATTGCTATTGCTGCTATACACTTGGCAGAAATGCAACAAGTCTCATTAATTAAATTAAACATTTACTAAAGAGTGTCATTTTATGATGTATCAGTATCACAATTGTGGGAAAAGAGGAAAACAGGCAATTTCTCCTTTCGAACAATGTTTACAACTCAAACAACTATCACTTTTTGAGATAAAGTGCTTTTTCCTCAGCTGTTTTTAAATGGAAAACTCTTAAAATATCGAATCAGACAAATTGTTTAATGATCAGTCTAGCAAGGAGTTTTATATTCTCCTCTTCAAAGGAATGATACATGTATATCCCTGCTGCAAAGCCTGGCAAGGGATGCTATATTCCCCTCTGCAATGCCTGGCAAGGAATGCTATATTCCCCTCTACAATACCTGGCAAGGGATGCTACTTTCCCTCTGAAATGCCTGGCAAGGGATGCTTTATTCCCTTCTGCAATGCCTGGCAAGGGATGCTTTATTTCCCTCTGAAATGCCTGGCAAGGGATGCTTTATTCCCCTCTGAAATGCCTGGCAAGGGATGCTTTATTCCCCTCTGCAATGCCTGGCAAGGGATGCTTTATCCCCTCTGCAATGCCTGGCAAGGGATGCTATATTCCCCTCTGCAATGTCTGGAAAGGGATGCTTTATTCCTCTCTGCAATACCTGGCAAGGGATGCTTTATTCCCCTCTGCGAAGCCTGGCAAGGGATGCTATATTCCCCTCTGCAATGCCTGGCAAGGGATGCTATATTCCCCTCTGCAATGCCTGGCAAGGGATGCTATATTCCCCCTCTGCAATGCCTGGCAAGGGATGCTATATTCCCCTCTGCAATACCTGGCAAGGGATGCTATACTCCCCTCTGCAAAGCCTGGCAAGGGATGCTATATTCCCCTCCCCAATTTCTGGCAAGGAGCTAAGAAGAGACATATTGCGAGACAAATTCTGGTGTACTGCTCGTCTGGACACAGACTGTTTCAATGACCAATAACCATCTCATTACCTGTTTTGTTATGTAGAAGTCGAATGAGCATCAGTCCAAGAGTAACTAAATGGGACCACATCACCAGGTAATTGAGCTCTGAAATGGTTAAACATCATAATTTATAGTATTAGAAAAGATATAAAGATGCTCCACTTATTACATCTACCCAATGTGATAATCTTACACTGCTCTGAATTATAAAATTAAAATATACAATTAATTTGGCCAAACAGAATATACATTAACCCTTTCCCTCATATAGACGCTTTCTGACGCCTCTGCAGCAGACGGCTTTTTGAAAACATAGTGACAAAAGAAGAAATTGCACAAAACGTGCAATTTCTCCTTTTGCCACAATGTTTTCCACTTTTTGTCATAGGTTATCCATTCAACTATAGAGATTTTCCATTTTTTGACAAATAGTGTTCAAAGTCGTCTGCTGCAGAATTGTTGTATGAGGGAAAGGCTTATCCTTTCCTAGATACAATTAATCTGCAGCAGACTGGAACAAATCTAGTCTAACGAGATGAGTGTAAATATTGATTTCAGTTGAATCAATTAATGAATTATGCAAAAAGAGAACAAATTCTCCATCTGCAACAATCATTTCGCAAGTCATCTGCTGCAGATGTGTCAAAATGTGTCTGCATGTGGGAAAGGTTTGATTGATTGATTGACTGGGGTTTAACGCCGTTTTCAAAAATTTTTCAGTCATATCACGGCGACCAGCTAGTTCACCTACTCATGCGTTTCCTAGTTTTCCCACACAAGTACACCACACAACATACTTTCCAAGCAACTGGCTACTTTTCCACATAGACTGTTAAACAGCCCATTGCTGAAAGACGAATGACGCAGGTCACAGTGACTTTTGTCAAACATCGGAAAGAATGTTGGCCGAGCTGGGATTCCAAACTCAAAACCCCTGGATTGACAGCCCGAGTCGCTACCGGGGCTCGAACCTTGTGGGAAAGGGCTAAGAGCTCTAAAAACTTATATGTGTTTTACCTGCAACTTGGATTCCTTTGACTGTAAGGAGTAAGATATGGCTGAACTCCTCATATTTAGTAATGGCGTCTGGCTCGACAATCGTCAAATTCAGAAAAATGTTACACAATATCACTATACTCGACTGAAATGGAATAACAACAAGAAAGCTACATTCAACTTCATTGTTTACTTGATCAAATATTTCTAAAGTTGTCAACTTTAATCCCCCTTTCCAACTTACAACATATCTGCAGCCTAGGACTTTGGAAACATCTAGACAAATTCATAGAAAATCTCTATTAATGATTCAATTGAGTTGAAAACATTGTGACAAAAGAATAAATTGCTCAACCTTATCAATTTCTCGTTTTGCCAAAATGTTTTCAAAAGTTTTCTGCTGCAAGTTGGAAAGGGTTAAAAATGTCTGCGGAAACAGTTGCAACATCTGAGCTAAAGGAGTAATTAATTCAAGAGTTGAAAACATTTTTGGAAAAGGAGAAAGTTTTTTCTGTTCCAACAATGTTTTCAAATTGATGCTTACAAAGGTGTCAGAAGACGTCCGTATCAAGGAATATGTTGAACATAACCACATCTGTCACTAACTTAATTGCCGACAAACCAGCACGCTTCAAATAATTTTCTCGCTCCAACATTATATGGAGAGGGGATATCTTTTTTTTCTTACAGAACACTGAACAGGGCAAATTCTTTTGTTTCATGGAATAAATGAGAAACCTTTATCTCAGAACAGTCAAATCTGTGCTAAAGACCACCTTTGTTTAGCAATTCCCTGTCTATAGCAACCACAATTTTAATTTCTAAAATACTCATTTTACTCATTTTCTGCATACATGACCCTGTAATTAAAGACCACCTCTGAACAAAGACCATATTGTTCTCTCATGTGGTCTTTAAATATAGGTTGGACTGTATATATAACACTCTAGATAAGACTACAGGCATATATATTACACATTCTTATAACTTTAATATTCGAATTCAAACACGCAAAACATTAAAAAGAATGGTCTCATCGACCCACACATGGACACTTTCTGATGCCTCCCGTGGCATAATGAGCAATTTCTCCTTTTCATCTCTATTCAATAATCTTACTTACATTTATAGATATTTTTCAAAGCTTTGCTAAGATGTTTAAAAGTTCTGCTGCAGAATCTTTGTATGTGCGAAATGCTTAACTATGCATCACAGGTTTAATCAAATTGAAGCTTTAACTTTGTATAACAAGTCACTTTGTCACGGGATATAGGTCCTGTCATGGGTATATCAATGTATAACAAGAGATGTTTGTCAAACATCATGCAAACAATCGCATTCAATGTCAGTGACCTTGACCTTTGACCTGATGACCTCAAAAATCAATAGGCATCATCTACTGGTCATTCCAAGCCTCCATGTTAAGTTTGAGGGCCTTGGGTGCAGGCAATGTCGCGTTATCACTCAGACAAGTTTTTCACGTTTAAGGTCACTGTGACCTTGACTTGACCTTTGACCCAATGACCTCAAAATCAATAGGGGTCATCTACTGGTCACCCCTAGCCTCCATGTCAAGTTTGAGGGCCATGGGTGCAGGCAATGTCGATATATCACTCGGACAAGCTTTTCACGATCAATGTCACTGTGACCTTGACCTTTGACCCAATGACCTCAAAATCAATAGGGGTCATCTTCTGGTCACCCCCAGCCTCCATGTCAAGTTTGAGGGCCATGGGTGCAGGCAATTGTGAGTTATCACTTAGACTTGTAAGCTTTTTGTGTTCAAGGTCACTGTAACCGGTCACCCGATGACCTCAAAATCTAAGGCCCAACCTCTAAGTCAAGTTTGAGGACCATAGGTCTAGGCCTTGTTGAGTTATCATTCGGACAAGCTTAGGTCTACCGACGACCCACTGACCTACCGACATGTGCAAAGCAATATACCCCTCTTCTTAGAAGGGGGCATAATAATCAAGCGGAAATGACTCTGTAAAATAGCCCATTCCAACTTGAATGCCAAAAGGATATACACATCCACTCGGTATAGAAGCTTTCTATCAAATTTCATTAAATTCCATCTAAAGGTTGTTGAGAAAGAGCCAGGTCTTAAAAGTAACTGACAGACCAACAGACTGACACCATGACTACTATAATTATACCCCCTAACCCCTAAAAACCAGGGACATAGATAAGAGGGATAGGCAACTCCACCTGTACACCTGTTATCTGGTTAAAATATCACACATAGAAATAAAATTGTCCAAATGTTCACATTTTGTAGCAAATAAACTTTGAAGTCACATTTGGCACATAAACAAAACATACATATTCTGAAAGCTTAACATTTCAACTAAAGTTAGAGATACAATGAACAACTGGAATTTCTTTGTATTTTGAACACTGTCTGATTTAAAAGACACAGATATTGGGATTTCTGAATTATATTATTTTTTTCCAAAAATTAATATACTGACATTTTTCATAAGGATAACATATTATCAAAACCTGTAGTATATTAAAATATTTTTATCTACTGCAATAGAAGAATGTTTAAACTTCCAGAATTTTTATTTTTTATTTTCATATCTTGAATAGTTTTTTTAGTTTTACTTGCTACAAATGTTGGCATGGGTGATATTTTAGTATACAGTACCTATCCCTCTTATCTACATCCCTGCTAAAAAAAAATCAATATTTTGTTTGTGTATATTGAAGGACAAGACTTTATCTAGGTCTCTAAAAAAACAATGTGTTATCACCTGTACTTCTCTATTGGTCGGCATCTTCAAAAACTTCTCCCATTGTCTCCACATGTACAGGTCTAACAAACTAAGAGCACCGCAGTTAAGTAAAATCTGACGGGGAATTTCATCCGCCGTCATGTGACATAAACCCGGCAAGAGGAAATGGAATATATTCACTCGTAAATGTAAGTCCAGTAACTCCTGTTCCGTGAGTGTCTTTTTATCGTCTGAAGCGAGGTTTTGTAAAACTTTCCTGTCATAAACTTGTTCATAATCCCTCTTGTACTTTGATTCCTCAGTTTTCTGTTTGGTATTACCAACTGTATTTTCTACCTGTGTTTCACAATCAGACTGGTCAGTTAAATCACCATTGGTTGTTTCAAACGTCACCCTTTTTGTTTTATCCGCTACACTACATTTATGATCTTTGGATGCCTGGTTTGTGTCTATTTTCACGTTTTCCATGCTGGTCAAAATGGTATCTTTATCATCGTTATTATTATCAACATTTTCATTAACGTTCACTTCTTCTATTTGTTTGTCATCTGTTCTATCGGATTTAGAATCCTTTAATTCCGATTCAATTTCATTTTTCACACTATCACATTCTATTTCCGTATTTTTATCACAGCTGTCTTCTTGTCGGACTTCATTGTTTACAGGTAGACAGAGTTTGCTGTAAAAGAATCAATATCTTTGTACTATAGTATATAATGCTAATTTGTGTATTAAACTGCTTTGGCACAAGTTTTTAAGTATAAAAATTGGAAGTATGTTAAAAAAGGGACAATTTCTCCTTTTTTGACAATGTTTTCAAAAGTTGTCTACATCAAATGTCGTCGCAATCAGGAATAGTGCTCATTATTTATCTGATACACTATTTTTTATATGTTGTGAGGCAAATAACCTTGACTTCTCCTCATGCAGACCTCTTAAATATTTACTTAAAATGAGAAATTGTTACTTTTTCAACAATGTTTCATCTACTTTGTTATTAAAAATATTTGGTCAAGTCTGAAGTAACAAATAGGAAAGTGCGCTATACATAGTCAAGTCTTATTAAAATTTAGGAAATAAATCAGATATTTGACAAAATCTGATTATAATATAACCCTTTCCAACATACAACAAATCTGTAGCAGACAACTTAGAAAATATCAATGCAAAAATATTGAAAATCTCTTGAAATGAAAGAACAATTATTGAGTTGAAAACATTTATCCTAGACGCTTTCTGATGCCCCTGCAGCAGTCGGCTTTTTGAAAACATTGTGACAAAAGAAAAAATTGCTCAAAACAATTTTCAACTCTATTCCATCATTGTACTTTCATTTAAATAATACTAATAATAATAATAATAAAGACTTTATTTATAGAGGCTGCACAGTTGGGCATGCCCAGTCTTCCCTGTGGGCCTCTGTGGGAGATTCAAACAATTTTCGGGTGTGTTTTCAAAGTCGTCTGCTGCAGATTTGTTGTATGTGGGAAAGGATTAAAAAAACGGTCATCTTCTGTAGGCGTGTCAGTGTGTCTGCACAGGGGATTCGTATTAATTTGCTCATACCTGACTTGAATGAGGAACGGGATCAATTCACAGACTTCATCCTTTAATGCTGTTGTTTCTTCTGCCATCCAAGCCGCCAGTATTCGAATTGTGGCCAATATTATACTGTTCCACTACAAAACAAACAACAAAGGATTTGTTTTGAAATAAGAGATGTTCACAACACATGCTTTCTTAGCAATCTTTTCCAACAATGTTTTCACCTTTGTTTCAAATTGTACTTCTACCCTCTTTTTGTTTAAAAATGTTTTTAAAACAAATAACCCTTAAAACATAATTTCATGAAAATGGTCAACCCTTTCCCTCATATAGATGCTTTCTGACGCCTCTGCAGCAGACAGCTTTTTGAAAACATAGTGCCAAAGCAATTCTCCTTTTGCCACAATGTTTTCCACTTTTAGTCATCCATTTAATTATAGAGATTTTCTATTTTTTGACAAAATATGTTCAAAGTCGTCTGCTGCAGAATTATCGAATAAGGGAAAGGGTTAAGAGATGAAAAAGTTTATAAATGTTATTTACAAATGTTAACCCTTTCCCACAGAACACAAACCTGCAGCAGACAACTTTGAAAAATATTGGAAATAACGTTAACAAATCTCGATAAATTTACCATTCTCATGAATTTATATTCTAAGGGTTATTTGTTTTGAGAACATCTTTAACCCGTTCCCTCATATAGACACTTTCTGATGCCTCTGCAGCAGACGGCTTTTTGAAAACATATTGACAAAAGAAGAAATTGCTCAAAACGAGCAATTTCTCCTTTTGCCACAATGTTTTCCACTTTTAGTCATAGGTTATCCATTCAATTATAGAGATTTTCCATTTTTTGACAAGTCGTCTGATTTGTCGTATGAGGGTAAGGTGTTGGAAAAGATCTAATTCCTTGTCTTAACCCTTTCCCACATACACCAAATCTGCAGCAGACGACTTTGAAAACATTTAGGCAAACGTATGGTAAATCTCTATAAATGAAAGCATAATTACTGAAAAAGGTTAAAAATATTGTGGCATAAGGAGATATTGCTTGTTTTGAGCAATTTCTCCTTTTGTCACAAAGCTTTCAAAAGTCGTCTGCTGCAAAGGCATCAGAAAGCGTCTATATGAGGGTAAAGGGTTAAGCAATTGCTCCCTTTACCTGCAATGTTTTCATAGTCATCAGTGACAGATTAGAAAAAAAAATTAAATGGTAGATTTCACCTTTCCCCAAGATTATAGTCTATCTAGAATTGACTACATCATCTATCTAAATTTTCTAATAATAACACCCCATATTATATGGAAGAGTCTGAAATCAAAAACTATTAAAAACAACATGAGGAAGTAAAAGTATTCCAGATCATTCTTTCATTTTGGATTATTTCAAATCTTCCAAAACACTTACTCTTGAGCACTTTGTGTGCAAAGGAGAAATTGTTCATAATGACCAATTTCTTATTTTGCAAGAATTGTTCAACTGTATTTAATAATTAAGGTTTCATTTATAGATAATATATTTAAATTGACTTTATTTAAAGTGTTTACAAAATCATTGCTGCAGAAATAATTTGAAAAGGATTAAGTAAGTGTATAGCAATACCTGTATATCGGAATCCTCGGATATTCGTTTTAAAAAGTGGACAACAGCCCCAAAAGCGCCCATCATGGCTGAATGCAGCTGTATGATCTGTCTCTCATCCAGGCTGAGCGTTGGACCTGCCGTCAGGTGGTTTATTATACACTCTAGATAACTATAACACGAGGATAACAGTCGACCATTGCTGAAAGCCTAAAACAGTACAGACACAATCCCCGTGAACTTTTAAACTGATTTAACCCTTTCTCACATTTAGACGCTTTCTGACGTCTCTGTAGCAGACGACTTTTGAAAACATTGTGGCAAAAGGAGAAATTGCTCAAAATGAGCAATTTTTTCTTTTACCACAGTGTCTTCCACTCTTTTCAGTATTAAACCTTTCCTACATACAACAACTTTGATGTCATCTGGTGAGAAATATGGTAAACCTCTATATAAAGTATACATTGAAAAGATTTGAAAATATTGTGGCAAAAAGGAGAAATTGCTCATCTACTGCTAAGGTGTCAAAAAGCGTCTGTACGTGGGAAAGGGTTAACAGATGATTTCTAACACATCTGCAGCAGACAACACTACGGAAGTCTGAAAAAAGAGAAATTGCTCACAAGCAATTTCATTTCTTCCCAAAATGATTTCAATCATGTATTAAAATTATTCTTTCAATTATCCTTGTGTATAAGGTTGCAAAACCAGAAGGCCAGCCTGATTTAAACCCTTTCAATGCTGAATTTATTAAATGGATGTATCCAGTTTTACATTTTGAAGAGTCCAGACCTCATCCTAGGAATATCAAGATCAAATTGTTGAATTGAACAGCCCATTGCAGTGTCTGATCAAGCCAGCACAAGCTTAACAAAATCAGTTCAAGCAATCAAAGGAATAAATACAATCAATTTTAAACTAGAACTGTGAGTGAACTCATAAAGATACATTGCACTTACAAGACATATGGACAGACAGACGGACAGATATATTTCCGACCGGGATAATCTTACTTCATGCACATCCTCAGGTTGTGTACTGCAACTGTGTAAAGTTTCATCAGAATCGGTCCAGCCGTTAAGGAGGAGTTGTGCTAACAAGACATATGGACAGACAGACGGACAGGGTGATTCCTATATACCCCCCCAAAACTTGTTTGTGGGGAGTATAATCAAGGAAAATTGTTTTTCCTGCATAAGGTTTCCCTTCCTTATCCATAGGGTTTGTTGGATAGCACTATAACTGACTGGCTGGTATCACAATAAATAGACCAGTAACACTGGTTGGTAACTTTACCCAGGAAACGCTGGGATATAACTGAACATTTGTTTTTAAACCCTTTCCCTCACAAATACGAAAATTCTGCAGCAGACGACTTTGAACATATTTTGTCAAAAAATAATAAATCTCTGTAAATGAATGGAAAACATTGTGGCAAAAGGAGAAATTGCTCGTTTTGAGCAATTTCTTCTTTTGTCACTATGTTTTCAAAAAGCTGTCTGCTGCAGAGGCATCAGAAAGCGTCTATATGAGTGAGGGAAAGGGTTAAAGCCACGTAAAAACGCTCTACAAACAAACAAAAACCTACCAGTTTACTATCCTCTGCCTCGAGGACCATTCTCACTTCCACACAGCACAGGTGAGTGGTTAGCAGGAAGAGTTTACAGTCCGACGTTACAGGGGGCAGCATACTCTCAATACCGCATACTTGTACCAACATCGAGGCTAAACGTAAAGCTGGCTCTCTCTGACTGGTACCTATAATATCAAACAAAAATATTCTAAATCCCGTTCTTCGAATCAGATACCATAAGACATCTCCGAAAGAGGCCAATTTTAAAGATTATGGGTAATAGAGAATTTGCTTGATAATGTTTTAACAATGATCCTAATTTTCCAATTTTCAAGATATCAAATATGTTGCCTCAAGCCATTCTTAACTTTTTCCCATAAATTTGCAGATGCATCTACATCTGCAGCAGACGCCTTTTGAAAACATTGTTACAAAAGGAGAAAATTGTTTATTAATTTAGTAATTTCTCATTTTGCCTCACTGTTTCCAACTCCATTAAATAATTACAGATTCTTTGTAGAGATTATTCAAATCAGGATGTTTTCAAAGTAATCTGCTATAGATAGATTTCTTATATGTGGGAAAGGGTATATTAAAAGCAGACAACTACAAATCCAGTAAAACAGCTTTATAACATGCTTCAACTAACCAGAGTGTTCAAAGGACACATATATCACCTGCCAATACACAGTTCCATTAACCAAGTTAGTGTGACATATGGAAAAAGGGTAGATAGTTGTTTATCTTTCATTTTCTATTTCAGTTTTGTCAAACTGTTAACCCTTTCCCTCATATAGACGCTTTATGACGCCTCTGCAGAAGACGGCTTTTTGAAAACATAGTGACAAAAGAAGAAATTGCTCAAAATGAGCAATTTCTCCTGTTGACTCAATGTTTTCCACTTTATGTCATAGTTTTCCATTCAATTATAGAGATTTTCTATTTTTTGACAAAATATGTTCAAATTTGTCTGCTGCAAAATTGTCGTCTGAGGGAAAGGGTTAATGAGCTTTGTTTATCTTCATTTAACCCATGCAAAATTAAATTGACATTGAAGGCTGATATAAGCTTTTCATACATTACTGAACTTCAACACTTGATTGATCGTTTGGTATTTGACGCATCTTTCAACAATTTTTCTGTTTTATCACAGAGTTTCCTGGGCAAGTTACCACTATTACTGGACCATTTATCCTAGCACCAGACAGTCAGTCATAATGCTAACTCCGCAACCCTGAGTGCCATTTTTAATGTCTATGGAATGACCGAACCTGCAACCTCTTGCACCCAAAGGGGTCGCTCTGCCACTACACCACCAAGGTACTCAATCAGATCAGGGTCTTCCTTATTCACCTAAAAGCATTATGGCGCCATCTAGTAGTGCATTAACCCTTTATCTCTTTCCCACATACAATCTGCATCAGAAGACTTCGAAAACGTCTGCATAAAAGTTCAGAAAACATTATGGCAATAAGAGAAATTGCACATGTTGAGCAATTTCTCCTTTTGCCACAATGTTTTCAGAAATCTTCAAAATGTGTCTGCAGGTGGGAAATGGATTCTGACCAGACAATGACAGTTATCAAGTTCATCGTAAATGCCATTATTTTCCAAACAACAAACGTTGGTTGTTGTGTGAAAAGGCCCATATCACACATATCATACAAATCAATGTTACCTATCTTGCTTCTCAGAATACTGTCGAGTCCGGACACAACATTTTCTCGCCATGGTGGTTTGTCTAGATTTTCCTGCAATAAAATCATTATTATGACATATTACATAATTTATCTTTTTTCCTATGTATACACACACACACACACACACATATAATGCGCGCAAATTGTTGCTTGTTTAAAATATGTTACACTCAGTCTCAAGATACTGATTTTTGTATGTAAACATATGTACAGTGGAATCTGTGTATAAAGACCACCCATGAAAAGGCAACACTCGGGTCTTTTTTCACAGGTGGTCTTTAATCGCAGGATCACTTAAACAGAAAATGAGTAATTGGGAAACTAAAATTGTGGTTATAGACAGGGAATTGCTATTCCAAGGTGGTCTTTACCACAGGTTTGACTGTATGCTTTGTATTTCAGGTGTTTTAAATATTGAACAGTTAGATATACCGTAACAGAAATTAAATGGAATGCCCGAGCAGAACATAATAAATTATATGACAGCTTATTCGTCTCATAAACTGGGTTAACCTTTTCCCTCATGAATAAGACAATTCTGCAGCAGAGGACTTTGAACATATTTTGTCAAAAAAAAGAATATCTCTATAATTGAATGGATAACCTAGCTATGACGAAAAGTTGAAAACATTGTGGCAAAAGGAGAAATTGTTCGTTTTGAGCAAATTTCTTCGTTTGTCAGTATGTTTTCAAAAAGCTGTCTGCTGCAGAGGCGTCAGAAAGCGTCTATATGAGGGAAAGGGTTAACCCTTTCCAACAAAACAAATCTTCAGCAGATGATTTAGACAATATGTATTAACAAGAGGCCCATGAGGGCCTATGCTCTACTGGCATTGATCTGGCTTGTTTCAAAAGGAACCAATATGTCATCAATATTCAAATACCATATAAGTTTGGTGAAGATCAGATAGTAAATGGAAGCTCTATTGTGTTCACAAGCTGTATTATAGCAATTTTGACAATTTCAAGGGCCATAATCCAGCCATGCATTGGTAGATCTGGCCGTTTTTTAGAAATGAACCAAACTCTCATGGATATCTAACTACTGTATAAGTTTGATTGAGATACAATCAAAAATAAGGACTGTATCATGTTAACAAGCCCTATTATAGCAACTTTGACAATTTCAAGGGCCATAATTCAGTCATGCATGGGGCGGATCTGGCTTGTTTTCGAAACGAATCAAGCTCTCATGGATATCTAACTACTGTATAAGTTTGGTTGAGATACAATAAAAAATAAAGACTGTATCGTGTTAACAAGCTCTATTATAGCAATTTTGACCATTTCAAGGGCCATAATCCAGTCATGCATGGGCGGATTTTTCGAAAGGAACCGAGCTCTCATAGATATCTTACTACTGTATAAGTTTGGTTGAGATACAATCAAAAGGGAAGACTGTATCGTGTTAACAAGAAATTGTTTACGGACGCACAGACGCACAACGGACAAATCGCCACGACATAAGCCCTTCTGGCCTTTGGCCAGTAGAGCTAAAAATAGGCAAAACCTTTACGAGCGAAAGCATTATTATTGAATAGAGTTGAAATCAATGTGGCAAAAGTAGAAATTGCTTATAATCTCATTATGAGGAACTTCTCTTTTTGCCACAAAGTTTTCAAAAGTCATCTGCTGCAGAGGCATCTGTAACTGTCAGATCTACAATATAATTTATTGTTTTTTATTGTTTCCTTTAAAACTATGTTGTTGGTAATCAAAAGAATTCTCCCAAGGAGACAATTCATTTGAATACCCACAATATTAATGGGTTTGGCAGGCATATATATGGTACATATTAAGAGTTCTGTACCATAAGATCAGTCTAAATAGGTACTTAAAACCTTGGTTCTTGCACAATACCAATAGATAAATCAAGATTGAATACAGGTTTGACTGTATTTAACCCAACAGTGAAGACTCAGGTAAGGAATGTGCAAAGACTAGTATGGTGTATAATTTAACAACGAATTGTTGTAAAGCAGCTGTTATCCTTGAATCATAACACTGTGTTGACCAGTAAATACCAGTCATAATGCTGTGTTTACCAGTAAAAACTAGTAATATCACTATGGTAACCATTAAATAACAGTCATAACGCTTTGTTTACCAGTAAATACCAGTGACTCATAACTCTGTGCTTATTTCCAGTAACTCTGAGCACTGTAAATATGCAAGGCTACATGTATTTCTACCATAATAAACCCTTTCCCACATGTATATAACAAATCCGCAGCAGACAACTTTGAAAACATCTTAGACAATCTCTATTAATGAAAGAGTTCAAAAGTTGTCTGCTACAGATGTGTCAAAATGGGTATTTAGTGGTATGAACCAACAAGGGATTAAAACCTTTGTTGGACACTCAAACCACTTCACAACTGAACTTTAAAGAAAGCAAAAATCAACTTACAACTTCCCTTGGCACTGAAGTTAGCAAGAATACCAGAGTTTTACAGAGTTCAAACTTCTTCTCACCCTGTAAACATAAAGAACAACTAGATCATAGTCTGCCCGTCATCTCATTAAATTCAGGATAACTACTTCATATTTTGGATTTGACGACACCACATAAAAGGTCTTTTTAAGTTGGCCCTATACATTTAAATATTCCTGAGCAAGTTCTCAATTTTCAGTCTAATGAAATCGCACAATACAACCAACACTTGACCATCAGGACTTCTTTATCTAGGCTATCTCCCCTGTTAATACAGTAACCTTATGATTTTTGTAGTTGACAATATGTTTAGCTGATACAAAAGTCAATTTGAGACAACATGTAATCGGCAAAAATATGGAAAATTGTACCACCATGCTTCTTAAAAATCATCAACTAATGTAACATTAAAATGAGCTTAAATCCAGTTTTAGGATTAAATCACTCTCAGGAGTTAATTTGCATTTGAAAAACAATTTCATTTGATTACCTTCTAAATTAAGTTTAATTGACCCTTATCGGTTTGCAGACACATATGATTCATCTGCAACAGATGAATTTTGAATACATTGTGACAGAAGGAGAAATTTCTCATGATAAGCAATTTCCTCTTCTATCACAATGTTTCAACTTTATATAGTCATTATACTTTTATTTTGTTTTTCCTAGATGTTTTCATAGCCTTTTCAGTAGATTTGCTGAATGTGAGAAAGGGTAAGAGGAAAACTATCCTCAATAAAACAAACCCATGTATGACATATTAGATGAAATGATTTAGCAAATTCTTCATTTCCTTGATAATTTCTATCTTTCAAAACTACAAATCTATCAACAAGTTGATTTTTTCAATTTATTTTTGTAGGTGATTTCAATTTGATTGATAGTAAAAAATCATCTAATCAGGTACATGAAATAGATAAAGTACACACCTGGTCTTCCTTGAACTGTTTACTTAAGTACGAGAAGATAGAGTTGAACGCCATTTCACATCCGTCCCATGCATTGATTCCAACGCTCGACACAATACAAAATAAAACATCCTGGGCTTTCTCCCAACCTGTAAGTACATACAATTGAATGTCTAACAAGAACTGCTTAACTTTTTCCTACCTGCAGATGCATTTTGACACAATAGCAGCATACAACTTTTGAAAACATTGTGGTCAAAGGAGAAATTGCTCAAGATGAGCAATTTCTCTTTTGGCCACATTTTTAACAGTTAAGCTATATATTTATTTTATTGAGATTTTTCAGGTTTTTGTCACTATGTTTTCAAAGTCGTCTGCTTCAGAATGGTTGCATTTGGGAAAGGGTTAAGCCCAGCATAACTGGCAGTGAGGACTTGACAGTAAATTTCAGAACCTAAAAATCTCTGTTTATGTCTGATAACCCTTTCCCACATACAACAAATATGCAGCAGACAATTTTGAAAACATCTTGGCAATAATTCAGAAAAATATTTATCAATGAAAGTATAACTATACACAGATAATTTTGAAAACATCATGGCAAAACTTTGGAAAACTTTATAAATGAAAGTATAACTATTACATAGAGTTGAAACTTTGTGGCAAAAGGAGAAATTTCTCATCACGACCCCTTTCTCCTTTTGCAACACTGTTTCCAAAAGTTGTATGCTGCAGAGGCGTCAGAAAGCGTCTGTTATAGGGAAAGTAATATAATCAAGAAGGAAGACAGTGGTGCAGTGATTGAGTGGCGGCCCCTAGTACCAAAGGTGTCGGGTTCGAATCCAGTAATGAGCGGGTTCTGCCCTTTGGGATTTTCCACACAAACGGTGCGAATACTGGTTATGTTTCCTGGAAGCAGAGTTCCAGCATGGTTAAAAGTTTGTTTCGCAATTGATGTAAAATAAATCAATTTAATCTTATAACAAAGGTCAAACAGTAGAAGTGGTCATGTGCAACATAATCCCATACCTACCATATGACTGTGAAATGACAGCCTGACACAGTGTTGACACTGACTTTCCTTCTACCATGTACTCAATGCCTTCAGAAGATCGACAAAGACAGCTAAAACACTGGTACGTGTCGTCCACCATCTGACAGTCAACCAAGTCTTCTTTACTATAAATAAAAAACACATCTTTGTCACATATTCAACTGTCCTTTTGTATTTCAAAGGTATTATAAATATGTACATATGACTGTGTACTTATATGCTTGTCAAATAAAGAACTATCTTTCTTATTTGAAAACAAGTTGACTTGAAAAAAAACAAGTGTCGCCTGCACAAAGGTCAAATATGAATGTAGGACAACTCGCCCATAATGCCCAGACTTGTTGTATGTAGAAAAGGGTTCAATATTTGACTAACCACCCATGACAACGACAGGGTGACAATGTAAGGGCTCCTTGGACATAGTCCCAGTGCGCCTAAACCATTCAAACATCCTACATGTATCTTCTAAACATTGATGAATTAATAAAGACAAAGGATGATCTAACAACCCTTAATTGTCAAAAGAAAATGTACATTTTACAGCACCAGCAGGGGTTTCCCTCAGCTTTGAAACTTAGGGCGTCATTGTAAAGTTTAAACCCCTTGTCATCACAGATGGAGGACATCTCATACAGTTGGGGGTCCAACTTAGAAAGTTAGTTAGTCTTTAATCAAAATAAATGATTGATATATTAATTGTGTCCACATGTGCATGGACGCACAACAATATATTTTTTGGGTGACATTTCATCTTGAGCAATTTCTCATTTGGCAAAAATGTTTTCAACCCTATTCCGTTTATTGTACTTTTAATTTATAAAGATATTCAATATTTGTGTTTAAATGGTTTCAGTCGCCTGCTGCAGATTTGTTCTGTGTGGGAAAGGCTCTGTTATTGCTCAATTAAACCCTTTGTTCATATTTGGTCTAAATATGGACTTTAGACTTTGTTTTTTAATATAGCGCTCTGACATTTAATGTATGCATGGTTAGAGCTTACCTCGGGTCCTGCAGTATGATACCATTCAAACATGTGATGATATCCCTAAGGACTGGATTTAAGGCCTGAAAGTGTAATATATAGACTTGATAAGAAAACATCTGTTTATTTCGTTGAACGATCAAAGTGTATTTAGGGCAAAGTCCTGGTAGTTCAGTTGCAATGGTAGCCATGTGCGCCATCAACCCAGAGATTGTGAGTTTGAAATCCAGCTCAGTAAACATTCTTTCCGACTTAGGATAAAAGTGTATGCAATAAGCATCATTCGTCTTCAACCAATGGACATTAGTCTATATCATATGAAAAAGCAGCTAGTTTCTTGGAAAGACTGTTGTGTGGAGTACTGGTGTAAGAAAGCCAGGAAACACATGAGTAGGTGAACTGGCTGCTGTGATATGACAGGAAAGTTGTTAAAAATAGTGTTAAACTCCAATCAATCAATCAAGATTATTTCACACCATGCTCAGATTCAGTATTTGGCAAAGCCCATAATAAAAATATCAAAAGTTCACAAGATGAAATAAATTTTGATCATTCACCAACCAAAACAAAAACATTATTCCTGTAGTTTCATGTCATTTGGTGGATTATTTGCCATTTTTAGTCAATTCAAAATATTATTTGACCACGACACACCCCAATGAAGGACTCTATAAGACTATGACCCCTAAAGTATTTATCAAAAAAATTTAGCACACTATGTAGTGCTCTACGGATTAAAACAAAGTCATTCTTTGATGAGTGTTACAGCTAATTGTTAATAAAAATTATTCTGATTAGTTCTAAATTAAGACAATTTAGCAAAGTAAGGAAATTCTAGACAAACAAGAGCATCGCCGACGATACAAATTCCCTCCCAGTGTCGTTTTGTACAGATGTAATATCATGGTCACTGTGACCTTGACCTTTGTCAGTGAATTGCAATAACATCTGAGCTCTCTTGAAAAGAACCTGTGTACATATGAAGAATGAAGGAATTCTGTCCACAGATGAAAGTGCTACAGTGATGAAGTCGTTTCGTACAAACATAATTATAATAGTCACTGTTGTGTTGACCTTTTGCCATATTTTCAATTTTATTCAATAAGTGGTCATTCATTTCTTAAAATCGTTCACTGCAGATTTGTTGTCACAAAGAATATTATTTTGAGTACCTGCAACATGATAAGATTTTGATACCAAAAATGATTTGAAAAACTCCCCCTGAGATAGAGCCCTGACGTTATATATACATGTATGAGATAGTGACTACTTACTAAATCGGAGTCATCACAGAGGGCTGATAATATTGACATCGCCACTGATTTATAAACATTGGGTGAACAATCCTCTGGAACATTTTCTAAGAGAAAAAAATGATAAATATGCAGATGTCAAGATAAGGAGGGGTTAACAGATCGTTTCCCCACAATATCTCTCTTGTTATCCAACCAAACTCTATGTTGTAGGTACTCAAAGGCAGGGTTCGACACTAACTTTTTTTTCAACTAGCCCGGTCGGGCTAGTAGATGCAGAACCTACTAGCCCTGACCCAAGTTTCATGTGCCCTGACCAAGTTATATTAAAATCTTTATATTTATTATGCAACTTGTTTGTTTCTTGTGTGTGGAGATGCGCAAATATGATTTATTCTAAATAGGCTTAATACTATATTAAATAAACTGTTTTGGACTGATAATAGTATGATGCAATTATGAATAAACAATATTATAAAGCCATTGTATAGTTTCTTGTCTTTTACTCCGACCTCTCAAAATTAAAACAAAATCATATTTAAAGTATGAACACTTGTGATTAACTTCTTGTTAATAGACTTAACATTGCTGGCTACCCCTTCATGCTTTACTGATACATGTACCTTTGAAATAAGTCAATCATATATAAAACAGGAAAATTCAAATGAAACATCTCTTAGTCTATGATGAAAAACAAACATCAGAAGAGAAAACATTAATGATTACAAACTTGAAAGTGCTAAATCATTATCTTTTATCTAACACTTGCCACATTTATAAAATTGAATCAGTGAATCGTCCTTTTTTCTTTCTCATATGATTTCTTACTTTCCTCTTTCCCTTTCTGTTTCTTACCTGAGGAATCCCCTCCTCCAGCAGTGAACCCAAACTTTAACAGCGACATATCTCTAAGTCTTGCATCTCGAAAGGGGAAATCTACGTTGACAAATCGGCAAATGCGGTTGTCGTATGACAACAAAATGGAAATGAGTCTCAAATGTCGCAATATTGTTTCACATAAAATAGGATCGACTTTCAATTGAAATGTGCAAAATATCTAGCTAGCACTCGTTACATGCGTATATTATCGTATGCATCGATTAGATAATTAACGATGTGTCTAGACCTTTGACAATATTTTACGACATGTTGAAATCCACACAGAGTTAACTCCCTTTACAGTTAGTTCTATCGCTGCATGGAGAATTCTGGAAAACCCGCGTGTTATAAATAATTCGGCAGAAGCCGTCGCGCATGCGCATTACATTAGGTGAATCTTTTTTGTAAAAACAAACTACGGCTTCATCGTTTTTGTGAAAGTGAAACGTATTTTACACGCAGAACTAAATGGAATTTTAAAAGAACATTTCTTATGGGTAAATGTCCCGTTCTTATTGCACACGACCGGTCGGGCATGTTCCTGGGACATTCGCAAGCCCGGACCTGTGTACAGGCAGTGAATGTCGTTCGGACGTGCCTTAGTGTCGAACCCTGAAAGGAATTGTCTCAATGAGACGATACTTTTGAGTATCTACAATATAGGGTTAGCGGATAAAATACGGATTTTAGAACAAGCAAAACGCTCCTCATCTAGAGCTCTGAAGACTGGTTAAGGAAATGTTAATATCTAAAGAAGAAAAAAACTGTTCACGATCCTTAACCTTTGCTGACATACAACAAATATATTTGAACAAAAGGAGAAATTGGTCATTATGGAAAATCTCCATAATTGAATGGATAACCCATGACGAAAAGTGGAAAACATTGTGGCAAAAGGAGAAATTGCACGTTTTGTGCAATTTCTTCTTTTGTCACAATGTTTTCAATAGTCACCTGCTGCAGATGCATCAGAAAGCGTCTGTATAGTGGAAAAGGTTTAACCCTTTCTCCCATATAGATGCTTTCTGGTGCCTCTGCAGCAGAAGGCTTTTTGAAAACATAGTGACAAAGCCCCAATGTTTTCCACTTTTAGTCATAGGTTAGCCATTCAATTATAGAGATTTTTCATTTTTTGACAAAATTTGTTCAAAGTCGTCTGCTGCAAAATTGTTGTATGAGGGAAGGGTTAAAGTGCAGATGCATGGACATTTGTCAGAATCACTCACTGTATCAGAGAAATTGTTAGCAAAAAAGGTAAATTTACATTTAAAAGAAAAATCGTCTTACTTGTTTTTAAAAGTCTGGAAAAGAACTTGTTTCCAACAGCCTCCAAAATTTCTTTTTTGACATCTTTTCCACAGTTACCATCTTTTGTCACTTTAGCTACCTGAGAAATAATCATGAAAAGAATGACTAAAAAGTGTAGGATGCATTCTAATCCTATAAAGGGTTAGCATTCTGACTGACTCCCTGGTGCCAGGATAAATGGACCAGTCCAGTATTACTGGAAACTTACCCAGGATAACGCTGAGATATAACTGAAAAATTGATGAAAGAGGTGTAAAACACCATATAAAAAAAAAAATTATTATCAACAATTACATGAATTTAAAATTTAGTTTGAGGCATTTAATTGTTTTTGAAGTAGTCAATCGGTTGAGCTGAAACGCTCTAGTTACATTTCTCCCTCTTTTCTCTTGACTTCGACCCAGAGTCACACAGCAACTACGCACTAGCAGTACACAAGAGCGGAGCCCATGTAATATCACTTTGGAACCACCAGGATCCAGAGATGATGGTGATGTCATACCAAAATCCCACCACTGCCACCATTTAATTTAGTAACATTTACCTGGTCCATCATGGAGTTAAGACACCCACCCAGGCACTAACTGCAATGTACGTTGCTTTACTTTGTAAAACTTAAAAGCCAACCATGCACTCAACAAACGTCGCTATAATTTAATAAAAGCCGGCTTCTTCAGCAAAGGCTGCTGTAAACGTGGTATTTGAAACTATTCCTGTCACAGGGAACTGGCTCATTGTCAAAATTGCTCACTATATAAATATTTTTATAGTGAGCAATTTTGACAATGAGCCAATTCCCTGTGATTCCTGTTACACTGGCATTAAAGACGTCTTCAGCTGTTTCAATCAAGTGGACCCAATTCAGTGAATATTTAATTTAACAGTAAACTCTATCCCTGACATTCCATTCAAAAGCAGATGTCGATCATTAATAGATTTCCAAACCCTGAAATACGTTTCGCAATACTAAAAAACCTTTGTTCATGCAGGGACAATACACGGTCCCTGGTTCATGTCTGCTTTGAACATTTTCAAGATAAACCAGATACTGAAGTAGTGTATACAGACAGCAACAGTTCACAAGGTTTAAATATTGACGTTATTACAGGGGCAAGGGCTTTCTTTTCAAGATATAACAAGGGGAATGGGTGTCTCAACTTTAGCTGGGCAAACAAGAGGTGTCTCAAGCAGACGACCAAGGTTACTAAAATAGGAAAAATATCGTATCGCGAAAACACATGATTATTTTGTCGAAATAATTACTGGGACGAGTTTTTATACTATTTCCGTTCATTACCATAAGCAAGGCTGCAAATCTTTCGTTGTCTGTATCAGCTTTTCTCAAAGCCTCTATATATGGGGCATTACTGTGTTCTTTTTCGGTATCCATGCCTAATCTGAGGTCAACAGTGGGTTGTGACTAAAGGACAACTAGTATCTGGAGGGGCGTGGCTACGACTAGTGATATCACTGAACTGCAGGTGTATGGAAATACCGGAATGGACAGAAATGGACCGGATGAGAATATGGAAATACCGGCATGGTTCGGATTGGACGTAGGAAATACCGGAAATATGTAGTACCCGGATAGGACGTAAGAAAATATCGAAAGGGACAGGAAAGGACCATGGAAAATACCGGATTGGACCAGCATGAAAGATCGAAATACCGGAATGGATTAAAATGTAGGTAGCTGCAGCCAGAGACATACATGTCTCTGCTGCAGCAGACGAGTTGAACATATTGTAGCAAAAGAAGAAATGGCTCTTGATTAGCAATTTCTCTATTTTTTACAATGTTTTGAAGTTAATTTTGAAAATACACTTTCACTACATATAAACTGTCCATGATGTGTTCACGTGCTACAGGGTGGGGTTATCTTTCTAATCATCTGAACGGAAGGCTCAGGGTGATCAATTCTGATTAATTCTCCCTGTATGTCCGTCTCCTATGGAAGAAAATTCACAACTTGGGAGAATGTTATTTATTATTTTGTTTACTTGGCTCCCGATTTTCTTAAATGCCCCGCATTTGTTTACTAGTTCGTCAACTTCAATAATTTAAGTACTACATGTATTAACCTTTTTTTAGTCAATAAATAGAATATCTCTATACATGTAACTGAATGGATAACCTATGACTAAAAGTGGAAAACAGTGTGAAAAAGGAGAAATTGCTGGTTTTGAGCAATTTCTTCTTTTGTCACTATGTTTTCAAATAGCCGTCTGCTGCAGAGGCGTCAGAAAGCGTCTATATGAGGGAAAGGGTTAAATTACTGGACAACAGACGATTTTGAAACATCTATGCAAATATATCTATATTGATATTTCTATAAATGATAGTATAATAATCAAATAGAGTTGAAACCATTGCAGCAAAAGAAGAAATTACTCATTATGAGAAATTCATCCCTTTTCAGCAATGTTTTAAAAAGTTATCTACGGTACATGTGTCATTGTGCGTCCGTTTATGGACTACATGTAAGTGAATCAAGTATATTTCGTATAAAGACTGTTTCGCCCCACAGCGCAACCTATTGTGTTTGCTGCATGTTGCAGCAATTTTTGTACTTGTAAGATTCTTATGTTCCTAGATTATATGATTAAACAAGACTTACCGACGAAAGGATAGGAAATTGAATTTTGATCTAAATTGTATCGTCTGCAATCTCAAGAAGATGAAGTATCTCATTACTTATGTCACAAGGATAGAACAATTTCGGTGCTCGAACCTGGGACCTCTCTCTTTCAGGGCAAACTTTCTCTGTCGACTGAGCTAACCGGGCCGCTTCGGAAATCCAGTGCCAAGGATGTCATAAATCACACTGCGAACGTTGTTAGAATTACCAAGCAGTGCCAATGTCACACAGAGAGTAAAAAATGCAGCCAGTCCGGGGCTCGAACCCGGGACCTCTCGCTATGAGGGCAAGAACTCTACCGACCGTTTACATAGACTTTCTCCAATTGTGCACAAGTTCGGACCGTGACATATCACTCTTTAGAGTCGAATATGGTGTTGAATATTCTTAAAATTATAACATCATTAAAAATGTTGAATAGAGAATTACATCAAAGACCAGGAGGGAGGATGTGTATGCTCTTCTGGAATATGCAGACGATACTTTAGACCAAACTTCACCTTCCCTCCTTCGTCGGTAATTCTTGTTTAATCATTCTATTTCATTGTCTGCATAACTCCAATGAAAGTTTCGTGACAGATACTTAAGAAACGTTACTCAATCAGATTCATGGCATTTATGTAGGCCTGCAGTATATTACATGTAGCATGTTTGCAATATTGCACATTATTCATATGAAAACAACAAAAATAATATTGATTTTAAGCATCAAAGACGCCGCGCATGACTCAAAGGAAGCAAACTTTGCAGTTCAGTACATTTAAATAACCTGTGCAAAAAGACTGGATGTAAATATTTTGAAAAAGAAGGCCATATGTCCCTTTATTTTAAACAAGAAGGCCAAGATGTGCATATATAGCACAACTAGCTACCATAGCCTATATAAAAAGGTTACCAAGAGCAGAAAGGGTCAATATTGACGTAGGGATTAAACGTTTTATATGCTACGATCTATGTGATATTCAGAATGTGAAGTTTAGTCGTGAAATGACAAGTTTAGTCCTGAAACAATTTGGTTTACAGTTTGCTTAACATTCACTGCAACTATAATGTGTCATACAAGTTGAAGTTTCTCAAGTTTTTTTTTTACCAATAAACTGTTTTAAATCCTCTAACTAGATCAATTAGATATAAAAAAAACTTATATTAACATATATTAAGGTCGATTGCCTCTAGTTATAAGTTAAGTGTGACACAAGCTTTGAAAGGAGAGGGGGGAGTCTATTCTCCTTCCAGTTTAGCAGAAGTATGATAGCAAAAACGGGAGTATATAAACAAAAATACGAAGTAATTTAAAAAAAAAAAAAGAAAGATATTTATGATCAAGATTGAGCATTATGAAAGTTCACATGTATAGTCAACATATAGCAAGAATTAAGTCTGTTTTGTTTGTTTGTAGTGTCACTTTAATCGTTTTGAATATGCCAGTAGAAAACTGAAAAAAAAAAAAAAAAAGAACATGGTCAAGTCAGTTCCACAGAGCAAAGGGCGAAAGCCAGTTGGTACGAATCGTTTATCTCGAACGAAACATGAAAAACCGAGTACAAATCCAATGAATTTTAGAAATCGGATGAAATCGTGAAAACAGCGAAGTATTCATAACGGAAGGAAGCAGAGAAAACTTAATTACTTTATGGGAATCGATGACACCGTGTCGTCTATTAAATAAGAATGACCAAAATCGCCATGCTGCATTTACAAATAATAGAATGGGTCACGTTACGGCCCTGCCTATTGCATAGTTGGGTTAACGTTGTTTTTACAGTTTCTAGAATTATACTGTAATATGTAGTAATTAAAATAAATCATCATTGATTTTTTAAAGATTACCCATTTATTTAAAAATCTCAATAATGTAAATAGGCAAAAACATCGCCAGAAACTTTTTTCTGAGCTTTGATGAATCGGGTCGTAAACCAAACTATAAACAAGCGTAGTCTAGGAAGTTGGGGGGTAAGTTATTAAATATCCATTAAGTGTGTCTAAAGTTTTGTAATAACGATAGAAGACATACGTAGTTTGTATCTTGCTGTTTCTTAAATCATTTTATACAATTTATTTGTTCATAAAGGTTGATTTTTTTAAACATATAACAGAGTTTTTCTTAGCAATAATAATGTTGGATGCTCCCTTTTCGATTACGTCACCCCATGGCTGAACATTATTTATAATTTACAAAATAATCAACTCTTGTTAATCCTTAGTTATCATAAACTTATCAAAGATGGGATTACTTTAAAATACTCGAAGGACACATATTTGATTCTATTTCTTTATCAAAATAATTTGAAAATGTTGAAACATTACTCCAGCCGAGCCAGCAGCTTTTAACTCTTTCAGAGCCAATGGCAATATTGTGATTTTTGTAACCAATACAGGTTCAGGTGAGTCAGATAAACGCATATATGTCTCCTTTTAAGTTTACCAATACATACAACATGTGTCTACATGTTTCCCACATACAACAAATCTGCAGCAGACGACTTTGAACACATGGTGACAAAAATCTCCAGAAAAGATAGCTGAATTGTTAAATAAAATTGAAACAAGAAATATCTTTAAAAAAGATAAACGGCGATCAATATATATACTTTGGTTTTGATATGAATGAGAGAGAGAAAAAACCTTGCCTCTGCCGGGAAGCGAACCACAGACCTTTTACTTGACAATCCAAGTCAACATCCATTACACTAACGCGACATGGCATTGTACCGTTCATCATATGACTGGAGATTACGCGAGGCTTCCAAGAGGTGTATTATGTAACACAATGTAAGTTTCAATTGACGATAAATAACTGAAAACTTATCATGTTTCAAATAATTAATATTTTGCTCTTATATATTATATTTCATACGTTTTCAATGATTTTTTTTCACTGAAATTTTTTTCTTAAGGAAAACAATTAAAGGTTAGTATGCAGAACATTTCATTTAAAACTTCCCTTATAAGTGCCTCTCGTAGGATCGCCAATTTAACTATGAACCAATCAAAACGTTTCATTTTCTTTATTTCTTCGACATTATTCATTAAATACAACATTTGATTGGTCTACACTCTAGATCATGTGTTTAACATCTAGGTCAAAACCCACGTTAATCAGCTATCACCGAAAAAACATTGTGGCCAAAGGAGAAATTGCTCATCATGAGCAATTTCACCTTTGGCCATAATGTTTTCAAACGTCGTCTGCTGCCATTGCGTCAAAATGCGCCTGCAGGTGGGAAAGTGTTTAACATAATGTTTCTTTTGCTACCATATAATGTTGCTTGTTTATATCTGCTAATTTGAACTACTAGTATTACTGCATATCATTTATATTGAGGTTATCATGGAGGACACCTGAACTAATTGATGAATGAATGGTTTGTGTTACGGTGGTTGTTAGTGGGAACATTGATATATATCTAGCGAGATCAAAGGTCAAGTGAGATATCAATGTATCTACACTCTTCGTAGTACAATACTAACCGATATACCGATACTGCAACATCTTTCCATATGTATTGATGTATTGGCATTAAAGAGTATTGATCCGTTCCCTGATATATGAAAATTCTAAACAAAAAATGGTGCTGCATATGGGTTTTAAAAACATGATGACAACTGTTATTTTGAGCAATTTCTCCTCCACTCACAATGTTTTAAAATCTGTACAAAAATTATACTTTCATTTGTGTATAGGTCGACAGGAACAGTGGACATGGCAGCTATAGTTGTGAGATAGGTCGATTTATTTTAAAAAGTATAAAAACTAAGAAAATACGCGGATTTGTCAGGCCTATTACTGTCTACTCCTTGAACACTAGAAGCTGATTTTTGACACAGATTGCTAATGACCAGAAGGTGACAATGGCACATATTAAATGTCATATTTTCAATGTCAATGCATAATTAGAGCTAAAATACTATGACTAGCGGGCGTGTTATAACATTGACCCAGTGAAACTTGCTCGAAGTCAATGTAATTGGCAAGTACTAAATCTGTTTCCAGCTTATAACTGTGAAACCGCTTGACATTTGCAATGATAATATAATTAAACTATTTCTAATGATCAGAGGGTATGCTATGTCCTTGACCCACGGTCAAGGCATTGCAAGTGCTACATTTAGTCTAACCGTTGGCTGACTTTTGATATTTCATAAACTTGACTAGAGGTCAACGGCACAGGCTTTCGAATACTAAATGTTCGCTCGGCTCATAATTTTATGACAATTGGAAATTTAACTTTTTTACTCAGCAAACTCACCATAGTGTTATCGATATTGTACTTTCTTGCTTGAATGACAATTGAAATTATGTACCCGGAAATGTATTTCGCATAAATGAGCATGCGTTATTGAAGGGTATTCAAAGGTAGATAACATAGTTATCGTAAAGGGCAGTACTTCCACAATATTAGTTGCATCGCTTCACGGCAAACCAATGGTATTTAACCAGGGACCCTGTATTCCCAGTTATTTAAACAAGAGCGCCCTGAAGCGAACGCCAACGCTCGTCATTTGTTTTTTTCTAAGTCGAAAAAGGGGCATTACTGAATGATTAATACAGTTATGTGACTTGGTATAGACATGCGTATTGTTCCAAGGAACATGTGAACCAAGTTTCGTTTGAAAATAATTAACGTTATGAGGTACGATTAAAGTTGTGTGATGACCCAGACGACGACGACGACGACGACTCCAAGAGTATTAGATTAGCTCGACTATTTTTCTTCGAAAAACCAGAGACCTTTTATTTTAGGTCAATGGAAAAACAGACGAGCTTTAACATATTTCCCATGGCTGCGGATATTTCGTAGACGAGCTACAGATTTGTGTTTTGTATTGCTCGGTTACTTCGGATGTTTACCATACCAGTCCATTTCGAGGGCTTGGCGTGAAACAGTTGTAACTAAAATTGTTTTTTTCTTACCAAGGTTAATTACCTCGCCATAAAGTCTTTATAAGCGTTAAATCATTTTTCTTGGTAAACAATGGGAATTTAGGTGCCATTGCTCGTTCTGAGCAATGGCACCTAAATTTGCATTGTTTACAAAAGGGCCAAATATCCCCTAATCCAGGGTTTTTCCAAATAGGTTTTGAGTTACAACCGTTTCACGCCAAACCCTCGATTACGTTGTTATCTTTCCCCTCACTCTGAAAATGACATAGTAGTCAAAATCCCCTCGACCAAAATGATAGGGTAGTCAAAATCCCCTCGACCAAAATAATAGAGTAGTCAAAATCCCCTCGATGGGTATTCATAATCCGCTCAATCTAAGATCATATATTTTAATTACCATTTTATTACAGTTGATGAAAATGTTTGTGTCAAAACCCATACGGTCCATTTTTGTCATAGTTGTCAAAACCAATATGATTGAAAACAAATGGGTAGTCAAAACTCGTTGAAAATGCATAGTATTCAAAACCCATATGATTGAAAATGCAGGGTATCCAAACCTATATGACTGAACATGTAGAGTAGACAAAATCCTTCTTTGAAAATGCAGAGTAGACAAAACCGTACTGATTAAAAATGAAGAGTAAACAAAACGCCAATGATTGGTGATAATTCAGTCACATGTTATAAATGAATTAAGGTGATAACTGCTTTAATCCTGTTTGTCACAACCATTGATTGTGTAAATCATTATTAATATGATGTTAATATGAACAGAACAGAACATACTTAATAACTTAAGAAGCCTTTGTCTTTTTGTCTTTTTAGTGCAATCTTATTTTAGCCTTAGACACCTTGGATGTCTCCTAATGTCATACATTATGATTAATCCCATCGAGGGGATTTTGACTACCCTAACATTTTGGTCGAGGGGATTTTGACTACCCTAACATTTTGGTCGAGGGGATTTTGACTACCCTATCATTTTCAGGGTGAGGGGATTTTGACTGAGGGGATTTTGAGTGTCTCCCACCGTTTCTGTTCCTTTCTGTTCGTAATCAAGTTTAATTACACACTCTTTTATAAATTTGTTCAAACAAACAAACTGTCAATGGGATTGGTTTACTCGTTACATTACACACTCTTTTATAAATTTGTTCAAACAAACAAACTGTCAATGGGATTGGTTTACTCGTTACATTACACCAGACAAACTGGTGTTAGTGGATGCACGTTAACTATCGAGTTTAAACAAGTAATATCAGGTCATTATATACGTTAGGGACGAATCACAATACCTGTCTTTTAAACCAGTCAATGTTTCAAAATACAAAGAGATTCCAGTTGTTCAATGCATCTCTAACGTTAGATGACATTTTAAGCTTTCAGAATATGTATGTTTTGTTTATGTGCCAACGGAGACATATAGTGCAAACCTCTTGCCATGTCTGTGGCAACTTGATCCGTTGGAGATGAGGGTTTGGAGTTTTGATATCGAGGGCCTGGCGTGAATCGGTTGTAACTTAAATCGTTTTTTTTTTACCACGGTAAATCACCTCGCCATAAAGTCTTTATAAGCGTTAAATCCTTTTTCTTGGTAAACAATGGAAGTTTAGGTGCCATTGCTCGTTCTGAGGAATGGCACCTAAATTTGCATTGTTTACAAAGGGTTCAAAATTGCCTCTAAACCAGGGTTTTCAAAATAGGTTTTTAGTTACAACTGTTTCACGCCAAGCCCTCGATATGTACGATATGAATATGCCTTTTAACAAGTCATTCCCAGTTATACCAAAATGGTACATATCGTGACCTTGACATCCTTTCCATATTAGCAAACACTTTTGACCCGTTGGAGATAATGGTTTTTGGACGATACCCCTAAGGGAACTGTCTATAGCCATGTGCATTTAGAGAAATCGTACAACAATTGGCTCCCTGATTATAAACAGTATGACAGAGTATAGCTGGGAACCAAACATCGAGAGGGATTTTTTTAACCCTCAACAAAAAAAGTAGTGTCAATTATCAGGCGATATAACTGCATTTTCAAAAACATTGGCGAATCAAGATATCTTAATTTTGAAAAAGGACTGTAAAAAGGCAGCATTAGTGGTTGAAGTATTACGTTTACAATTTTGCGTTGAAGTTTGAATTAATATATTCATAAACAATGTATGAATATATATACCATTTTTTTTACATGTTTCAATCATAAAGAATTTACTTTTTAGAAACGAAATAATATTGACACTATTAAAATTCATACGTTATTATGTTTCTTAATTATTTTATATGATAGGCATGTTTATTGTGACGAGACCTTTCTAGCGATACGAGAATGTTTATTCCCCGGTCGTTTGGATACAATTACAGCTTTAAATGGAGAAATGTTCTTGATCTTTTAAAGACCAATAATGAATAGTACTTAAAACCAGATGGCCAGATGTGTAGCAAACCCATATATTGTAGTACTATTAAATTTTAGTTTTCAAAAGATACTGATATTTCTCCAATTTTGAAGACGTATATCTAATAAAACCAATTATCGATTTAAAATAGTTTATACCTTTGACACCAATGTCATTTTAATCAGATACGTTTTATATGTTTTAGCAGGGCGGCCGTTATGGCCGGATTTTAGGTACTATCCCCTTTTTCTTTAAAAGATCCTGAAAAGATCTCAATTATTTTAAGATGCATACATGTATCTCATAAAACCATAAATCGATTCAAACTATTTTTATATCAATTAAAAGGTTTTCCCATGAATTTGAAATTGACACTGGATTTTGACTCAATATTTACAAGATGCCTACAAAATACGTCTGTAAGGAAGAAAGGGATACTACGAGTAGGTCATATGCCTATGCCAAGGGCATAAGATATAACATTTTTGTATCCTCACCGTAGAGATCTTTGTAAGCGCTATCTCCGGTGGGCCAATGGCAAGGGTGATGGTCAAGGGGAGGTTGGTCCTTTTTTTGTTTAAAGACTATTTTTTACAAAAAAAGTTTTGTTTTTATTTCATGCCATTTATTTCATTTCATATAAAAGTATGAAAAAACACACAGTAACATAGATTGTCACAATTGCATACATCAAAAGAATAACAATTTAACAAGACATGTTACCTCACTCTACTTAACACAAAAAGCAGAAAGTTCCTAAAAAACAAATCCATGACAATTAATGTATTGAATACATAAATCCGCCATTTTGTCACATGTCCACTTTACTCTGCGACATAGCCTGGTGGGTAGCTAACAACTACACTGGCAGGACAGTTTGGTGTCTGGCAGCACTTTCCAGCCGCTGGTTGGTTGAGGGTGCAGACACTTGGCAAGTTCCATGTTAAACATCTGTCAAGAAAGAGAATAAATACCTATATGATTCATACTACTTATATATTAACTATTTTCCCACATGCAGACATCTTTTGACTCATATTTACAGCATTATTCAATACAAACACATTAAAGAGCCGTCTTGCGAGAAAACCAACAGTGTGGACTCTGCGTAAAGTATCGACCCGAGTCAGCCTAAGCGCGCAGGTTTACCCGGATATACACTTTTCGACTCCTGTCGGTTTTCTGTCCCAGGAATCATTACTCTATACCGCTATCCCCCTGAGACAGAATGTGTCGGCCCGGATCAGTCTGCGCGGACTGCGCAGGCTGATCAGTGTCGATACATTACGCCATAATGTTGGTTTTCTCGCGAGACGACTCAAATTGTATTTATGTAGATATTTTCAAATTGGAAGTCTTTAATTTGTATATCCAATTATCAGGTTCTGGATTAACCCTTTTCAACATACAGACGCTTTATGACGCCTCTGAAGGAGATGGATATTTGAAAACATAATGACAATCAAAGCGCCAATGGCACTGTAGTGGCGATCGTATGGAAAATCCTGCAAAGTAACAAGCAGTATATCGGTGTAGGGCTTGCGCTTTTCAATAATAGTGCACTATGGTGCGGATCAACTTGAGAATGTATCAACCCTGCATCTTTTGACAGTAGAATAATGTTAGTTTGCCAGAATGTTGTCTTGGTGATTGTTTAGTTACGTTCTGAAACTGGTCATGATGTGTTCAAAATTAGTCCATTCCAAATTTATGAAAAATCTAGTTGGTACTCGATAGACTAGCTACCGTTTTAGCTCATTAGAATGGCTATTTGTAATCTAAATTGTTCGGGTAATCACATGTTCATCACCAGGTCGCTAGGCCATATTAAGATAAAATATTGTGTACACTTTAGAAATGACAAAATTATCAAGAAAGGAGAGAAAACAGTATCCATTAGTTTGGTGTTTGTTTCAATGATGTCCGATATTAAACAGGTCTGTTTACTTAAGTCCCTTCACATTGCATGATTGAGGGTTGTCAGAGACATATAAACACAGTGTATTTATATGTCTCTGAGGTTGTTAAACTGCTTCGAAAAATTTGAGTGCAATAACAAACACAAAACATGCACAAAAAGCACAATTTCACTATTTGCCAAACTGTTCAATTTATAAAAATATAGGCATATATTATAATGCTCGATCTCCAAACTAAATAAGGCTACACTTTCAGCATTGATTGCTAATTGACTCTAGAACGCAGACGTGTATATATAACGTGTGTACACACTGACATCGTGTGTCCTTTAAACCTTTGTAAACCAGTCTTATCATCTAGACGCTTTCATATATTTAAACAACTACAAAATGAAGCGTTTATAATATTGAGATTTAAGAACACCAGTTACGCGAGCTATTTATAGAAACTTTTGGAATTTCCAGATTTGAGTATCATCAGAGTTATTTACCGTTATTTGCAAGGCAGGACGCGCAATGATATTTATTATCTGCCAAATCATGACGAAGATAATATTTACATATTTTAACTCTATGTAGATAATGTCTCGATAAAACTCAAATATTAGTAACAATCCGGTACCAAAGTAGCACTGACATAATTATTATTAATCGCGTATGATGGAACTATAACGGATGTGAGTAAATTAGTTTGCAGTAAGGAAAATAAATATCAACCGATTTTTCAAAACCGACTATGTAAATATTGTTCGTTGTTGTTGTTTCTGTTAGCATTGTGGCGATTGTCAAACCAATCGCCACAAAAATCAGAGGAAAAAATGATAAACATGAGAAATTTCACCTTGTGTCAATTTTGTTTTCAAATTGTTCTTTCCTTTTTTAAAGAGGTTTTCCATAGTTTTGCCCAGATATGTTCAGCAGATAAATAAAAATGGAAAAGGGTTTAACCTTCAATTGGTTGATAATACAAATTAGCTGCTTAACCCTTTCCCTCATATAGACGCTTTCTGACGCATCTGCAGCAAGCGGCTTTTAGAAAACATAGTGACAAAAGAAGAAATTGCTCAAAACGAGCAATTTCTCCTTTTGCCACAATGTTTTTCACTTTTAGTCATTCAGGTTATTCATTCCATTATAGAGATTTTCTATTTTTTGGACAAAATATGTTCAAAGTCGTCTGCTGCAGAATTGTCGTATGCGGGAAAAGGGTTAACGAATTTGATTGGCTAATGCCTGTCTGACTGTACTCACATTGGTGCGCAGCTGTACTGGTGGGTGGCTGCGTTGAGACATGTACATCTGAATTTACATCCATCCTTCCACTGCGCGCCCTGCTGGTAAAGTTGATTGTTATAGAAACATCCGGGTTGGGTTCCTGGGGAATATAAAATATCGTCCGGTTTTAGGAAACACGTAGGCCATTATGGTCATATAATTATATCGCTGTACTTGTTTAAAGGTGCTGATCTCCGGAGTATAGATAGAATAGTCAAAGTGTTAAAACTGTTCAAAATTTGTCTTTAAATATTAGAATCGTAAATCTGGGATAAAATCACTTTCTAGTACAATTAACATCTAAATATTGATCATGTATGCTTCATATTTACTGGGTAGATATACCCAGTAAGCCAAATAATTTTGTACATTTTCATGACTTTCAATTGACTTTTTTTTTAAAATGTACTGCCAAAATAGTTTTGAACTATTTATTACTTACTTTGTTTTTGGAAAGTGTAAATAAATCGAGTTTGATATAAACAGATAGATTACCTGTTCCGGTTCCTGTTCCCGTTCCTGTTCCGGTTCCTGTTCCCGTTCCTGTTCCGGTTCCTGTTCCCGTTCCAGTGAATGTTCCAGTACCTGTACCAGTTCCGGTGCCTCCAGTACCAGTACCAGTACCAGTTCCGGTTCCTGTAGCTCCACTGCAGTCCGGTATTCCACAACATTGTCCAGGGTTCTTCCTCAACACACAGCCAGCAGCAAGTTGGTAGTTTGGACATCTGAAATTATTGCATTTTTGGCATATTTAATGTTAACCCTTTCCCATTTGTAGACAACATTTGACAATATCTTACGCATCTGCAGCAGACGATTTCTGAAAACACTGTGGCAAAAGTAACAAGAGCACCGCGTACGGCACAGACGCTCGACTGATAGAAAACAGAAAAAAAGCTGAGCTGAACAAAAAACCTTAACCGGACGACCACGCCGCCAGGGTCATGACAATAGCTCTCGTTTTTTCAAAAGTCGAGCTAAAAATTGTTCATGATGAGTATTTTTTCCTTTTCCCACAATGTTTTCAACTATATTTAAAGATTACACTTTTATTTAAAGCGATTCTCCCTATTTTTGCTGAGATGTTTTCAAAGATTTGCAGATTTGTTGTATGTGGGAAAGGGTAAACACTATCATGACTTAAACTTTCCCACATACAGCAAATCTTCGGGAGATGACTTTGAAAACATTTATACAGCAACATGGGAAATCTCCATAAATGAAAGTTTAATAATTGAAAAGAGTTGAAAACGTTGTGGCAAATGGAGAAATTTCTCCTTTTGAGCGATTTCTCCTTTTGCAACAATGTTTTCAAATTCGTTTACTGCATGGGCGTTAGAAAACATCTAAATGTGGGAAAGGGTTAAGGGCTGTCTCATTTCCTAAAACAAACGATGAACAATGCAAGGTTTTGCTTGGTATGGATTTAGGCTTCTGACCAACCCACGAAGAGAACATGAACACCTCTGAACAATCTCATATGGTCATTCTCACATCAAGACTTGTGACAATCATTGTGACAATCATTGCAAAGTAATGATTCAATCCTTACCTTTTCAGGCTTCTGATAAACTCATCTTTCCCACAGTACTTTGTCAAAACGTTCTGATTGTTTATTAACCCTTTCCCTCATAAAGACGCTTTCTGACGCCTCTGCAGCAGACGGCTTTTTGAATAATATAGTGACAAAAGAAGAAATTGCTCAAAAGGAGCAATATCTCCTTTTGCCACAATATCTTTTCACTTTTAGTCATAGGTTATCCATTCAATTATAGAGATTTTCTATTCTTTGACAAAATATGTTCTGCTGCAGAATTGTCGATTAGGGGAAAGGGTTAAATACATATTTATACATACATTTGTTATGTCTATCAATATGTTCATGTTCACATCTACCATCTTTATGTACATTGTATTATACTAACATTTACCTTATTATAATTAAAATGTAATTTCTATTTGAAGCTAACATAGCATATAAGTTATATGAAATTAATTTTGCTATATTACTCAACGTGCAAACTTCGTTAAATAAAGATTTTATTATCATAACTATTATAGACTTTTAACAATTATTGCAAAGAAACTATGGAAACACTACTAATTCAGGCTTCTGATGAGCTCATGGAGGATATATTACCTTGGAATACATCTGAAGAATCCGGTCTGACCATTTTCGCATGTACAGTTATAGTCACAGCCATCTTGCCACTTGTCACCCATTGGGTAAAACCTGCCCTTGTATACACAACCGCCACCTAGGGGGAGAAATTCACAAAATGGTTGATTCTTTTTAATCCTTTCTCACACATACAAACACATGTTGACTAAGCAAAACAATTAGGCAAACCGAGAAATTGCTTAATATTATAATTTTCTCCAATTGCCACAATGATTTTTATCTCTATTTATTCAATAATGATACTTTTATTTATAGAGATATTTTAGAGTTATGCCCTGATGTATTCAACGTCGTTTGTTGCAGAACTGGGTTTTAGTGAGAAAAGGTGAATTGTTTACCTGATTTGATAGTATTAAGTGATGTCGGAATAAGAAACATTTGAGAAAAAAACCTATCTCACATGTAGTACCTGTGCAGCAGGTAACTTTTGAAAACATTGTGGCAAAAGGAGAAATTGCTTGTAATAAACAATTTCTCCTAATAAGACTATACACCTGCACAGGCTCATCTGAGTCTTAAATGTAAGCAGAGTCAAGAAGACCACAAGTCGTTAGATAAAATAGCAACAATAAAGGTTTTAAGGGAAGTAATTCATTGACGCCCAATATAGCATTATGGGTTATTGTTCGTTCCCAACATGTCAAACAACACAGAAACCTGTATCAAAATAAATTTCAGCATAAGAACTTCCAAAATAGCCAGGAAAAAATACAGGTTGACAGACCATTTTTCAATTTATGAGGTCAATTAGAAGGTCACCTTTATTCCGCTCTGAATTTTACTTTCAATTTCAGAAAATACAGGGTGTTCTGAAAATGGCTCTTAAGGTGTCAATATAGCTAACAGTAAACCATTTTTTGATTATAGATCAAACAGAGGTTATTCAACTTTATAAAAAAAACCATTCAGCTTTTAACAAAATCATTATAGTCCAATGGGAGACAACTTCAGTCTCATATATTCATCTGAAATTCTGAAAATTATCCGCCCAGCAAATCTAAAGAACTTACTATATCCAGTGAAGCTGCTGCCTCCTGGAGCCACAGTGTTCAATCCAGAGAAACCACTTCCGGTACCATTTACACTGCTCGTTCCTGTCAAAATTGATGAAAATTAAACTAGACAGTTGACACTTTCCCACATACAAAAAATATCGGCATTGGGTCACAGGTGCCAGTCTCGTTTACAATCTAAAAATAGCTTTTGATTATATATTTCAAAGACACCCAAATGCACAGGTGCCAATCTCGTTTAAGATCTAAAAGATTCTATTGATTAGAACCTTTCTGTTCCATTGTAATTTCATTTGTCTTTATATATCTCTACTGTCCCTTGAGACTGACCCTTTGTATGAAATATGAAGACATTCTGCAAACAAATGAAAGAGCTAGATAGAAAGATACACATGAACTTTGTATTAGACATATGGACTTGATTTACACAAAACCTTTGTATTAACCGTTACTCTCATATAGACACTTTCTGACACCTCGGCAGCAGACGACTTTTGAAACTATTGTGGCAAAAGGAGAAATTGCTCATAAGGAGCAATTTTTCCTTTTGCCACAATGTTTTCAACTTTATTAACCCTTTCCCATATAAGGCAATTCTGCAGCAGACGACTTTAAACATATTTTGTAAAAAAATAGAAAATCTCTTTAATTGAATGGATAACCTATGACCAAAAGTGGAAAACATTGTGGCAAAAGGAGAAATTGCACGTTTTGTGCAATTTCCTCTTTAGTCACTATGTTTTCAAAAAGCCGTCTGCTGCAGAGGCGTCAGAAAGCGTCTATATGAGGGAAATGGTTAAACATTTTGTCTTTCATTTTAAGAGATGCTCCTTATTTTTGCCAATTTGGTTTCAATGTCGTCTGCTGTTAATTTAGTGTATCTGGGAAAGGAATAAACATGAAGGAATTCCTCACACAAACACACAAACAATAGAACTTGATTGAAAACAACAACAATTTCATACATAAGCAATTTGTTTGTCCAAGCTAGAAATGTTATTTGTATGAAATATGAAAGAATTCCATTTCTTTTAAAAAAAGTGCTAGAGGGGTTAATTCAATTTGTACGGACGTATAACTTAATAATATCCCTCTCTGCTGTAGGTATACACATACTAGCGCGTTAAATGTTGGGAGTCTTACCACAGTAGCCGCAGTATCTTTTACAGTTCTTCATGGCCCAGTCCTGATATGGGCTCACGCAGGATGTCTGGCCATACTCGGGACAGTTATTTAACACATCAGCACATCCACCTGAAATCACAAAACACGATTAACACTTTTCCTCATACAGAATTAGCACTTTTCCCCATACAGAAACTTTCTGAAAACAATGTGTCAAAAAAAAAGAAACTGCTCGTCAATTTAACCTTTTGTCCCAATTCTTTTAAACTCTTCTCAATCATAATACAATGGGTGCACCCATGGGAAGTGACCAATCTGGTCTTTGTTCACAGATGGTCTTTAATTGCAGGGTTATTTTAATGATTTATGAAGCTAATGAATAACTAGGAAATGAAAAATGGGGTATTACTATACAAAGGTGGCTTTCAGCACAGGTTTTATCGACTATACGTTCATTTCTGGAGATTTCCCATATTTTTGTCATAAACTACATATTTGTTGTACGTGGGAAATGGATAATAATTACCTGTTCCTGTCATTCCAGTTCCTGTGCCAGTACCAGTTCCTCCAGTTCCGGTTCCTGTCATTCCAGTTCCTGTGCCTGTACCAGTTCCGGTTCCTGTGCCAGTACCAGTTCCGGTTCCTGTACCAGTTCCCCCAGTTCCGGTTCCTGTCATTCCAGTTCCTGTGCTGCCAGTTCCCGTACCAGCTGTAACAAAGAACAGTGTAAACTCTCCAAAGTAAAATCAGGCATAACTAGAGCAGAAAAGCGTTGATGCTTTTAAGAGATGATAACAAATATAGGAGGAAATTCAAATCAAGAGGTTTTTGTTTTTCAGATGTGTAACAAAAAAAAAGAATTGCTCAAAACGACCCATTTTTCCTTTTGTCACCATGTTTTCAACTCTATTCATTTATTGTACTAACATTTAAAGGGAATTTCCAATTTTGTTCGTTTATGTTTTCAAAGTCGTCTGCTGCAGATGTGATGTATGTGGAAAAGGGTTAAATACATCATTCGGTCCAATGAACTCATTAATAAAAATATACAGAACATATTCATGAATGCTTGTGCGTTGGAGATACATGGACATACATGAAAATATGAACGGTCACACCATGTCTGCATTTTTTCTCCAAATGCAATGGAGTCAAACATTCTAAAGTCGTCTGCTGTAATGGTGTCTATAGTCATCTATGTCATGTAAACGTTTGCTTAACTGTAACAAGTTATTCATAAAATCATAAACATTTCAAATATAATTCTCATTCCTCCATTATTTTTCACATGCCGTCTGCTGCAGAGGTGTCGGATAAGGATTGAATCTGGGTGGATAAAATGGTTCCCCTTACCATTACAGAGGTTACAAGTTTTCTTGCAGTTAGCGAGGGCCCAGTCCCGGAATTCTGCCTTGGCACAAGGATCGTTACCATATTCAGCACAATTAGGGATGGAGTCACTGCATACGCCTGGGGCTGGTGTTGTCATCTGGCTAACTATATTAAAAGAATAATTCAAAGGGTCAGATAAGAAGGCGTATACAGCTCTTTTCCCCACAATATCTCTCTTATCATCCAACTAAATCCTATGATGTTGGTACTCAAATGAATCGTCTCAATGAGACGATTCTTTTGAGTACCTACATCATAGGGCTATAAGGTCAAATAAGGATTTTAGAACATGCAAAACGCTCCTGATCTAGAGTTTTTTCTAAGGCCTGTGTTGTGGGACTGGCTTCCTATATCATAGGTTACAGGGGCGTAGCTTTGCAATAATCAATGTGTAGGCCGTCTCTTGAGACAATCAACATTGTGGACTCTTAAAGTATCAACCCAGATCAGCCTAAGCATGCCACACAGGCCTACCCGGATAGACACGTTTCGCCTCCTGTGGATTTTCTGTTTCAGGAATAACTACTCTATACATCTATCCCCCTAAGACGGAATGTGTCGGCCATATCAGTCTGCGCGGACAGCGCAGGCTGATCTGGTCGATACATTACGCAGATGTCTATCGCCGCAGCTGCATTTTGGGGCATTTTGAGAAAAGATGTGTAGGCACGTGCCTACAGTGCATAAAGGGAGATACTCCCCTGGGTTATATATATCGAAAAATATTATAAGAAACATCCAAGTATGACTAAATTTATTGAATCACATAAAAATCGCATAAAAAAAATATGAATGGCCTCACTCCTTGGCCCTCTGAAGAAGAGTTTAAAACAATGTTCTAAAAGGAGCTATTGCTATTTTTGAGCCATTACTCCTTTTTTCAATACTCTTTGCAAAGGTATTCTGCTGCAATAGCGGCTAAAGTCATTTATTATCAAGTAATTTTAGCTTTAACTATAAAAAGAGTGATTTATCACATCACAAATGTTCTAGAAATTTCCTACACACTTTGAAACATTGTGACAGAAGGAACAAGAGCGCCGCTGAGCGAACTCCAACGCTCACCTGCTTTTTTTCTACGTTGAAAAAGGGGCATTTCTGAATAACTGTTAAAGCCAGAGTTATGTGACTTGGTATAGACATGCGAAATTTTCCTAAGAATAATGTGTTTCCAAGTTTCATTTGAAAATGCTGAAAGTTTTTTTTAGTTTTGAGGTAAGGTTTAAGTTTTGTGACGACGCAGACGCTGACGACGACACCATTGAGTATCACTATAACCAGTATATTTTCTCTGAAAAACAGACGAGCTAAAATAGCTCCAAACTTCTTTTTCGGAAAAAATATATATGCTTTTGAACAACTTTTCTTTTTCCACAAAATGTTTTTTAAAAGCTGTATACTGTTAAAGGTCACAGAAGTTGTCTGCATATGGAACAAGAAATATCTTTAAAAAGATAAGCGGCGATCAATATGAGAAAACACTAAGAAATGGAACATGCGCATTCAAGGCGGCGAATACGTCACATGACTGGATATTACGCGAGGCTCCCAAGAGGTGTATTATTTCAATTGAAGATAAATAACTGAAAACTTATCATGTTTAAAAAATAATTAATATTTTGCTCTTAAATATTATATTTCATATGTTTTCACTGATTTTGTTCACAAAAAAATATTTCTTAATGAAAACAATTCAAGGTTAGTTACTGCAGAACATTTCATTTTAAAACTTTACCTTATTATTGCCTCTCGTAGGATAGCCAACTTAACTATGAACCAATCAAAACGTTTCATATCCTTTATTTCTTCGACATTATTAATTACATACAACATTTGATTGGTTTACAATCTAAATAATTTGTTTAAAATCTAGGTCAAAACTGAGGTTAGACGGCTATCGCCGAAAAAATATTAAGATGTCAAACTTACCGCCTCCACAGAACGAGCAGAATTTAGCGCAGTTGGTCTGTGCCCAGTCCTTGTACTGGTTACACACGTAACTCCCATACTGGTTACAATTATTGACTGAGTCACTGCAGGCCAGGGCTTGTGGGTCGCATTTCAAAGTCTGACAGCAAGCGTCGTTCGGGTCCTGTGTGAAGGAACAGCCTGTTGGTACATTGGCAATCCTCTGGCATCTGGTAAAAGAATATAAAAAGAATAAACACACTGTTTTGTGTACATAAACATACAGTATATACAGAACATGACAGTTAAACAAAGCTGAAGCAGACGAATTTGAAAATATCTCTAAATGGCAAGAAGAGAAATTGCTCCCTTGAATAAATATTTTATTTTGCTTTCTGAGATGACAATTTCCCCATTATAATGGTTACAATACACCAGAAAAAATCATTCTTTGTTTCCAAGTAAATCGACCAGTTTCAGTCCTCAATTGTCACACTTTCTAAGCATTTCTCATGTAGAACACCATATATCATTGAAAAGAGTTACCTCCTAGATTTAAAACAATCCAAAGAAAATGCGAGGTCATGCATTATGCAAGAAAGAATTCACCAGGCGAAAATGGTAACCGTCATTTTGGACCAAATCGGGCCCGAACAAAACCGGTGTTTAGCATTCTCTACTTTCACTTTCAAACAAGGTCAAAATACTAAAAGTGATCAAATCAATCATTTACAGTGCATCAATACATTCTGGTGATGGTATATACTCAGTTCTACACAAACAAAGGTCTTTTTTAGGGACTATAGTACTGTACATCAGCAAGTCAGCGGATGTATTTAGCGTAATTTGACCATTATAGAGCTTTGTACTCTATAATGATGCAGGACTGAGCGTGTAGAAGTTTTATATGATATTTTAGTGATTTGTTAAACAAGGTACACATGTTCAGTTGAACCTGTGTATAAAGACCACCCATGGGAAGGCAATACTATGGTATTTCTTCACAGGTGGTCTTTAATTACAGGGTCATTTATGCAGAAAATGAGTTATTGGGAAACTAAAACTGGTTGCTAAAGACAGGGAACTGCTAGTCCAAGGTTTAGCACGAGTTTGACTATTACATACAATAGATAGATACAATTGTTTGGTATAACATTAATATTTGTAAGCAATACATATTAAGCATACTACCCAGCCATTTAAATGACTTATGGGTCACTGAACACACACACCTTCAGAAAACATTTCAGCAAAAGGTTTGTAATGAATGATTTCTCCTCATTCAATATACAGTCAAACCTCTTCCAAATACCACATTTGTTTAGCAATTCCCTGTCTATAGCAACCACACTTTTAATTTCTCAATTTCTGCATAAATGACTATGTAATTAAAGACCACCTGTGAACAACGACCATGTTGTTCTCTACCCATGTGTGTTTCTAAACACAGGTTGGACTGTATTGGTAAACGTTATTCAATAAGCATACATGCATCTATATTTATAGAGCCGTTATATACATTAGCCTTATTACTGTTGTCAAGTGAAATTATGTAGATTTATTGCATCAAGGGATTGGTCGAACTCCTTCAGCACCAATGCCAATATGCCAGGTGTTTTGAAAATAAACAATATTCCGGTGAGACAGCTCATAACGAGTTGTACTTCTTGTAATCAGCATTGTTTGCCTTTTAGCTATCAAAATATTCCTAAATACTTATTTCATGAAAAAAGGATTCGCCTGATTTTGAACACAGAAGAGTCTTCTTTTGGAAATTCGGCGCTGAAAAAGTTAATCTGAAGATAGCTAAAACAAGAATCATTCAAAACAGTTTCTTGTGGAATATACCTCTCAGTGCATCTGTACTTGCCAGCGACGGCATCGGTACATTCGCACTCGTAATCACAACCATCCTGCCATGTATCTCCTTGTTGGTACACTTGTCCCTTGTACAAACAGGCCTCTGAAAGACACATTGAAGATATTCCAAGTTTTATATTTCAAACATGGATAATTGAGCCGTCTCGCAAGAAAACCAACACTGTGGACTCTGCGTAAAGTATCGAACCGGATCAGTCTAAGTATGCCGCGCAGGCTTACCCAGATAGACACTGTTCGCCTCCTGTGGATTTTCTGTTTCAGGAATCATTACTCTATACCTCTATCCCCTGAGACGGAATGTGTCGGTCCAGATCAGTCTGCGCGGACTCCGCAGGCTGATCTGGGTCAATACATTACGCAGAGGCCATACTGTTGGTTTTATCGCGGGACGGCTCAGTTAATTGATTGGTGGAACTGGGTTTAATCCTCTTTTTCCACTTACTTCAAATCTGCAGTAAAATATTTTGAAACATATGTGAATAAATGGAGTTAATGAAGTGTAAAAAGTGTTTGAAGTGATTTCTCTTTTTCCAAAAATGTTTTCAATTCCCATCTGCTGCAGAGGCATATCAGGAAAAGGGTCAACTTAAAGTTCAACTTGTAAACAAGTTTTTGAAATTGAACGAATTTCACAATTATTAAAAAACATTTGAGTACGATTTATCAATAAGCAGAGCGAGAAAGGGGAAATTGTTTATTATGAGCAAAATATTCTGATGCCTCAATGTTTTGAAAAATCTACTGATGCAGATGTGGCCAAACATATGCATGTTGGAAATGGTTAAACAGTATCTACTGTTTTAAAACAACTAAACTAAGATTACTGCTCAAAGCAAAGATACATGTACTAAGACAAAGACGAAACAAAAGTTCCTTCTTACTTGAATAGCCAGTGGTTGAGAGAGAGCCTGGAGCGACACTTTGTGGTTTCCCGTATCCAACAAAAGAGCCAGTGAATCCCTGGGTACCAGACCCGGCAATGCCAGTTCCTGTGGCACCTTGGCACGAGGGCACTGTACAGCACTGTGCATCTCTTGGATCAGCAACAAACGTACAAGATGATGGGACGTTGTTGTATCGTGGACATCTGTAATAAATGACAAGTGAAAGATGATGGGACATTGTTGTATCATCACAGGTGTCCGAGTTTTTATTTGAGAAAAAAACCTTGCAAAAAACCCACAATACCTAGTTAGTTTACTACACATAGTCTCTGTATATGGTGCCTTGCTGAAATAATAATGACCGTAATGTTATCGTATGAGAAAATTCGGGGAATCCCACACAGGACCATGTTACTTTAAATAGCATCTATATATGGTATTAATAAAAGGTAATGCAGCTCTGGGTGGGATTCCCCAACTTTTCTCATACGAAATCTTTACGGTCTTTACTATTATAATGTATGGACAGTATAGATAGATTATTTGTAGTATCTTAACGAAGTATACTTTGTTTTGATCCCAATTTTTAATCAAAAGAAAACTCGGACGCCTGTGGTATCATAGACATCTGTCATCACCTTGAAGGATATCAGGAATAACTGATATCCTTCATAACTCCTTAACTTATTTTATCACATGACAATGCTTGTATGCGATATAATATACCCCTTATTACGTATTTATTTATATGTAACGTGTGTAATATAACATGACCGAATCACTATTTTTGTATTCATCCACGAATGTTTACATAATAGCTTTCATAAAGTTTCATTAAAGCGCCATTCGTTTTTCACCAATGGGCTTATAGCCTATGTGGAAAAGCAGCCAGTTGCTTGGAAGGTATGTTGTGTGGATCACTGGTGTCAACAAGCTAAGAAACACATGAGTAGGTGAACTGGACGCCGTGATATGACTGAATAATTAGCTCAATTAATCAACCATATAGGGATTTTTCCTATTTTTGACTAAATGTTTTCAAAGTCGTCTGCTGCAGACTTTTCGCATGTGGGAAAGGGTTAAGATGCGTGTGCCCTATGTTGTATTTACCTGTCTGTACACTGGTAGTAGTGGTTGGCAGCATCTTCGCATCGACAGGTCAGTCCACAGCCGTCATTCCAGCTCTCGCCCTGTCTGTGATAATACCCTTGATATTCACAGAAGGCTGCAATACAAAACAAGTTTGTTGAAATTATATTAATTAGTTTAATTTTAGTTTATCTATTTTACATCGATTACGAAACAAGCTTTCCACATATATTCATCACGCCCGATGTCTACTTCCTGGAGAATTAACCAGTATTCGTGCCGTTTGAGTTGGGAAAACCCCATCCAAAAGCAGAACCCGTTCATCAAGGGATGCGAACCTTGGACCTTTGGTACGAGAGACTCTACCAGTCCACCACTGTCTTCTACACAATTATTCTATGTTTCATGCAAGAGCTCTAGGTATTCTAAAATTCGTATTTAATCCATCAAACACTTTGATGAGGGTACTTAAGCCTTTATCTCATACGACAATTCTGCAGCAGACGACTTTGAACACATTTTTTCAAAAATTAGAAAATCTCTATAATTGAATGGATAACCTATGACTTAAAGTGGAAAACATTGTGCCAAAAGGAGAAATTGCTCGTTTTGAGAAATTTCTTCTTTTGTTACTATGTTTTCAAAAAGCCTTCTGATGCAGAGGCGTCAGAAAGCGTCTATATGAGGAAAAGGGTTAATGTAAACGGTTGGTTGGGTTCATATGGGAGAGATATTCGTTTGAAAGGACTAGGTTCAGGAATTGTAAAACTCTGAAAATCTGTACTCTGAAATGTAATTCATGCTCCAAATACCCTTATAAGATTTCTGATTGGTCAATTTTTTTTCTGGCCAATCAGATCGGAGCACACATTATGAACATAGTTTTGACTTCTAGTGTTTTGGAGTCAGTTTTAATCTCCACATTAAGGTCAGATCAAAGCTCTCATTCATGCCCCCCCCCCCCCCCCCCCCCCTTTTGTCTGTGCCAATAGTCTTGATGTTACTGATAGAACGCTGTTATACAAGCAAAAGGTGTTCTTGCAGTATTAACCCTTTCCCACATACAACATGTCAGCAGCAGAGCACTTCGAAAACAAGTGGTTAAAATATGGTTTATCTCTATAAAAGAAAGTTTAATCTGGGAAAAGAGTTGAAAACATTGTGGCAAAAGGGGAAATTGCTCATTTTGAGCAATTTCTCCTTTTGTCACAATGTTTTGAACAATTGTCTGCAGCAGAGGCGTCAGAAAGCGTCTTAATCTGCTGCCGATTTGTTGTAATGTGGGAAAGATAAACCCTTTCCAATATAAAACAATTCTGCAGCAGACGAATTTGAATATATTTTGTCAAACAATAGAAAATCTCAATAATTGAATGGATAACCTATGACTAAAAGTGGAAAATATTGTGGCAAAAGGAGAAATTGCTCGTTTTGAGCAATTTCTTCTTTTGTTACTATGTTTTCAAAACGCCGTCTGCTGCAGAGGCGTCAGAAAGCGTCTATATGAGGGAAAGGGTTGAAATATGGTTTTATCTCTATAAATAAAAGTTTAATCAGGGAAAAGAGTTGAAAACATTGTGGCAAAAGGGGAAATTGCTCGTTTTCTAAACGCCGTCTGCCGCAGAGGCGTCAGAAAGCGTCTATATGAGGGAAAGGGTTAAATATCAGGTGAACTGAAACACATAATACCTGCCCCAGCACTGGGTGTGGTTTGTGGAAACAGTGGTGGTAGGGTGGTGATGATTTGGTTGAAGTCACATTTGGGTGTCTGACAGCAGATGTCGTTGGGGTCTTGTTCAAGGTGACATTGGCCAGGAAGATTCTGATATTTGACGCACCTGAATAAATAATTTAAAGGAGGTGTAATCACAGAGGTCAGAATAACTATTCCCTCAAATATAGAAGCTTTCTGACGCATATGCAGGCCAGCAGACTATATCATTTTGTAATCGTTGTGGTAAAAGGAGAAATGGCTCATTGTGAGCCATTTCTACTTTTGCCACTATTTTTCAACTTTTTTTATTATACTTTCATTGAAAGATATTTTCTATATTTCTAGTAAGTTGTTTTTCCAAGACTTCTGCTGAAGATTTGAAGTATTTTGGAAATGGCTCACTCTAATTGTTTATTCAATTACCTATTGCTTATAATACGCAATCTTTCAATTTGCTAACATGTTTTTAAAAAAAATCAAAATAGTATGTTTTATTTGTTTAAAATTTCAATAAATTTGCTATTTAAGTAATTTACTGCAAATTTGTTGCATGTTGGGAACAGTTAACACCATAAGTGTTAATATTCTTTACAGTTTCAGCCTTTCTTAGAAATTTCTCCTTTTCTTACTATGTTTTGCATTCTATTCTGCTGCTGAGACATGAGATATATTTTGTAAATTATAAATGTTTGATTTGTTTAACCCTTTCCCTCAAGTAGACGCTTTCTGACGCATCTGCGGCAGACGGCTTTTTGAAAATATAGTGACAAAACGTGCAATTTCTCCTTTTGCAACAATGTCCCACTTTTTATCATAGGTTATCCATTTAATTATGGAGATTTTCTATGTTTTGACAAAATATGTTCAAAGTCGTCTGCTGCAGAATTGTTGTATGAGGGAAAGGGTTACACCTTTTCCCACATACGACACATCTGTAGCAGAGGACTTTGATAACATCTAAGCATATTCATGAAAAATATCTACTAATAAAACTGTATTTCTTGAATAGGGCTGAAAACATTGTGGCAAAATGAGAAACTGTTTATTCAGATTCAGAGCATTTTCTACTTTTGGCACCATATTTTCAAAAGTTGGGTTAAGTATTAACCCAACTTTTGAAAACATGGTGCCAAAAGGAGAAAACCGGAAATTAACCGGTCCGGACCGAACTTAAAATCGCCGGACCCATTTCAAAACTATTTTTTTAAAAATATTCGGTCAAGATATTTTCTTAATTCTTACTAAAACCTACGCTATATGTCACTCTGTATACGAGAAACCACTATTGAAGATGTATACATATAAACGCTTGCATACCTATCAGTGCACTGGTACTGTCTGTTTGTTCCATCGACACAGGTACATCTGTAGTCACAGCCATCATCCCAAGTTTGTCCTTGTGGGTAGACTTTACCTTTGTAAACACAGCCGCCTGAAGATGGACCAATACAATACAATACATGTATTTTGTACAAAAAGGCCACCGGCCCAATATAGGATATATACATACATGCATGAATAATACACATAGTTGTCATATTATGCAATGTTGTATTAAGTATATAAAAGTTTTATGATATTTACTTTGCTCGCAATTAACTGAATTATTACTGTTGTTTGCTATTTTAAGACTCTTTCATTTTCATGACTGCTGCAATGAAGACTGCAATTTTGCTGATGGTTCATCGCTAGAACTCATTAATGAATGAAAGCTATCATAATTAGATAACAAGAATACAAAGAAAAAAACGTTTCCGTACCTCAGAGTACTGAAAACAGTTGAAAAATACATGATGTTTGTCTACAACAATGAATTTTAAAATTATGACAATAAATACAAATTCTATTTTCTCTGTCTGTTCCAAAATTATTCCATTATTCCACATAACCAATCAGCTGATATCCCTTTTCCACGAACAATAAAACTATCTTGGCATGAAAGTACATGTATAGTTATTGAAGGGAGTGGAAAACATGGCATCAAATGAAGAAACTTCCCATTACATATCAAAGAGCATTAAATTATTTTCTATCCAGCTGGCTATTCAAATATGTTGTCATAACGTGTGTGTTTGGTTATTGAAATATGTTCTGATTTGGCTATTGTAATCTTTTGTGAGGTCTATTTAGAAATATTGGGTATTGACGTCAATTGTGGTTTAGCAATTTAACATTTTCCCTCATATAGACGCTTTCTGAGGTCACTGCAACAGACGGCTTTTTGAATAACCTGTCGACAAAAGAAGAAATTGCTCAAAACAAGCAATTTCTCTTTTTGTCACCATGTTTTAAACTCTATTCAATTATTGTACTTTCATTTAAAGGGAGTTTCCATTTTTGTCTGGCATGTTAAATATGTTAGGACATGGCATATCGATGTTGTATTTCTTATATTTGTCTGCTTTGAATATGCAATGGGAAAGGTAGACATTGCAATGGTAGACATTGCAATGGGAAAAAGGCCCGACCGGGTAGCTCAATTGCTAGCGTATCTGACTCGTGATCTGGAGGTCACGGGTTCGATACCCGGTTGCGGCGACATTCTTTCGGGCGATTTTTCCATCGCCTCTCACCTCTGATCTATGTGAGAAAGTAGTCAGTGGCTTCGAAAGAATGTTGTGTAAGTACTGGTGCAGGAAAGCCAGGAAAACATGGGTAATTGCACTGACCGCCGTGATATGACCAAAGCCGGTGAAAGCGGCGTTAAACTCCAAACAAACAAACAAACAAAAGCAATGGGAAAGGTAGACATTGCACATTTGTACATGTAAGAGTATCTTCCTCTACTACAATATTGGTTAGTTAATTAAGACATGTGCCCGCAAAAGCATCAAACATTGTCTGCATCAGGTAACCCTATTAATATGAGCCGTTGCATCGACCCAGATCAGCCTGCACAGGCAAATCGGTGCCGCCACATTCCATCTCAGGTGGATAGCGGTATGGAGTAACGAATGCTGAAAACAGAAAATCCACAGGAGGCGAAATGGTTTTGTCAGGGTAAGCCTGCGCGGCATGCTTAGGCTGATCCGGTCGATACTTTACAGTGTTCACAACGTTGGTTTTCTCGTTATCTTGGCTCATATCGGTTTAGTAAACATATACAATATCGAGGGCTTGGTCTGAAACGGTTGTAACTAAAAACCTATTTTGAAAACCCTGGTTTAGGGGCAATTTTGACCCCTTTGTAAACAATGCAAATTTAGGTGCCATTGCTCAGAACGAGCAATGGCACCTAAATTTCCATTGTTTACCAAGAAAATTGATTTAACGCTTATAAAGACTTTATGGCGAGGTGATTAACCATGGTAAAAAAATACCAATTTTAGTTACAACCGTTTCACGCCAAGCCCTCGATATGTAGACAGATATTTGGGCATTCAACCCTTTCCCACTTACAAAAAAAATGCAAAAACGACTTTGAAATAATTTTGTCAAAAATATTTAAACTCTCAATTAATAAAGGAACTTTGAATAAAGCAATTTATCTTTTTGTCACAATGTTTCAAAAGCTGTCTGCTGTAGGGTTTGCCAGAAAGCGTCTGTATGTGGGAAAGGGTTTATGATTTATGAAGTACATATCCTATGAAAGGTAATTAAATAAATATCAAAGAAGATGTTATTCAATATTTGGGGACATTTGATTACAACTGGGCTTCATAGAAATTGGCCATGCCATTGCAAGCACTTACTTCCTGTTCCAGTAATAGCAGTTGGTACGCCAAATCCTCCTGTTCCTGTTCCTGTTCCTGTACCAATAGATGGCATGATTGGTCTTCCGTATCCAGTAAATCCTTTACCATAGGTGGGAATTGGTACAACAGACAGGGTACCAGACGGTCCTGGTGTGCAGAATGGTTGCTTGCAGCATGGGTCATTGGGATTGTCTCGCATGGTACACTCTGAGGGCAGGTTGTTAAATGCTGGGCATCTGTAAGTGAAATAACCCAATACCAATGTTAGACACTTCCAAGTTAAAGGTAAAAAGGAATAATCTTTAAAACTAATAGTCAGAATAGAAACCATTCTTCTGATACAAATGACTTTTAAAGTCATGAGCAGCATACAACAATTGAAAACGATGTGGGAAGAAAAGGAGAAGTTGCTTCAATAAATAGCAACTCTCTGTACCAAAGTGACTTTAAATTAATTTTTCAGCAGTAACAAACATTATTTATTTTATTTTCCATGAGATGTTTTCAAAGCAGATGGTACTATAACATATCACGGAAGTGAATAATCTTAACTGCAGTACTGATCAGCTAACAGGTAAATATGCTGCCATACAGGGGCCATAACTCTCTTGTTCCTTTAGTGATTATTTGACGCTAGTGGTAGACCGTCCACCTCGAGTGCGGGAGGTCGCAGGTTCGATCCCTAGCTGGGCCATACCAAAGAATTTAAAAATGACTGTACTTGTTGTCCTCCTTGGCGCTTAAGGTTGCGGGGTTAGCTTTACGACAGGACTGGCTTGTGTCATGTTAAATGGATCACTAGTACTGCTAACCCTACCCAGGAAACGCCGGGATATAACTGATCAATTTTTGAAAGAGGCGTAAAATACCAACCAATCAATTATAGTGATTATTTCATTACTTAATTCAGGGTAACATTTCCTGAAAGTGTTTAAAATCTGTTAAAAGTCTTAACACTTTCCCACATACAATCCTGAACCAGATGACTGAAAACATGAAGGCAAAATATGGAAAATCTCTATACATGTATCGAGGGCTAAGCGTGAAACGGTTGTAACTTAAATTGGTATTTTTATACCAAGGTTAATCACCTCGCCATAGAGTCTTTATAAGCGTTAAATCAATTTTCTTGGTAAACAATGGAAATTTAGGTGCCATTGCTCGTCTGAGCAATGGCACCTAAATTTGCATTGTTTACAAAGGGGTCAAAATTGCCCCTAAACCAGGGCTTTCAAAATAGGTTTTAAGTTACAACCGTTTCACGCCAAGCCCTCGGTATATAAAATTAAGTTAATTGACTGCTAGTGATGAGAACATTGTGGCCACATTAGAAGTTGCTCATCATGAGTGGGAATGGTTTATAAAAAAGTAAATATATTTACTTGGGAGAACATTTGTACTGTCCAGTGTTACCACTTTCACAGACACAAGTGTAGTCACATCCATCGTTCCATCTGTCTCCTTGTTGATGTAATGCACCCTTGTACAAACAGCCATCTATAATACAAAATCAAAAATGATTAACAGTTACACCTGTAATAGTGGTCACCTCTGTTAAGCATCCAACTTGTAACGCATACCAGGTCATACACAGAGTTATCCCACCGCTGAAACGTGCACCGGATCCTTCACGGGGTCAAGCCATCACGGGTCACCCAACCAGGCACTAACCGCAATGTGCTTTGCTTAGCTTTGTGAAAAACCACAATACCAACGTAATTATAAAAACCGGCTTCTACAACAAGGCTGTAGAAATAGTATTTGTACCCAAACCCAAATTGTGGAAGACAGTGGTACAGAGGTAGAGCGTCGGCCTCTTGTACCAAAGGTCCCGGGTGATGAGCGGGTTCTGCCTTTGGGATTTTTCCACACAAACGGCGCGAGTACTGGTTAAGTTTCCAGGAAGCAGACACCGAGCGTGATTAATATAAGCTTAAAGCTTGTTTCGCAATCGATGTAAAATAAATAAGTTTAAACTACTCAAACTCCATTCCCGTTCCAAAGGTACCCACTTGAATGTTAACCAAAAAACACTTTTAATATATTTGTCTTGTACTAAGCAGCCACCTGTCTACAGAAGCCACATTTTGAATATTCCCTGAGTGGCTGCCTAAGACCAATCTAACTGTATTATATATACTGTGAAGATTTAAAGCAATAATCGTTGATGAGAAAAAACATACAAATAATTTACATGGGATGTCAGTCGCCTGGCTGATATCAAATGACGTCATGTTATGATGTCAATTACATCATCACCAACATCGAAATTAATTCACAAATCTAAATATAATTTATTTATCGTATGTAATATATAGTTTATTTACCATATCTAAATATAATTTATTTACCATTTGTAATATATAATTCATTTACCATATGTAATATATAGTTTATTTACTATATATAAATATAATTTATTTACCATTTGTAATATATAGTTTATTTACCATATCTAAATATAATCTATTTACCATATGTAAAATTATTTATAAACTATTGAAATTTATTGAGAATTTTCACTCCTCATGATTTTACATGCAAATAACAAACTCATGCAATGGCACTATGGGTTACTTGCGTGTGTATTATATCGCTCGGGTTAAAAAATTCCTGTATCAATATTTCAATGAGTAATGAGCTCTATTAACCCTTTCCAACATACATCAAATCTGCAGCAGATGACTTTGAAAATATAGTGACAAAAACCTGAAAAATCTGCATAAAAGATAGCTTATTTGTTAAATAAAGTTGAAAACATTGTTGCCAAAGGAGAAATTGCTCATCATGAGCAAAAAGGAACACATACTCATTAGGATCGATTTCTCCTTTGGCCACAAACTTGTATCTTCTGCAGATGCATCAATGTGTCTGCAGGTGGGAAAGTGTTAACCTAAAACGTTCTCTGTGTCCTTAAAAGGACTAATCACAAAAGAACATTCATAATGTATTGATACGGCCATTTACAAAAGTAAAACTAAATAAAGGTATAGTTAATCTACCATATTGAACGGACCCAGTCTCATATGTATCAAGGGAAGAGTTGAATTTTACTTAAGCTAATTCAGTTTTTTTATTTGCCTGAACTAAGCCAAAACTTACTCAGAGATCCAGTGATGACTTGTCCAGGAAGTGGTCCTGGGGTCATGTTGGGAGCCAGGGTCTGTCCTGGTGCTGGGGTGAGCATAAGTGGAGGGGCCACTATATTTGCACCAATGGTTCCAGGTACTGTCTGGGAGCCAGTAAATACTCCATTGGTTCCTGTACACTGGATCTTTGGGCAGCAGTCGCCAGCCTGTTTGACTTGTTGACAGCCCAATGGCAAGTTGACAACCTCTGCACACCTATGATGATGATATACAGGTAATATTATGTTACATAGCGATACTGGGTTTGGTATTGTACTACAAGGGGTGTGGACAATTAATATATCGCGTTATTATCTCCAGAGACACAATGTCAAGAGAGATGTCAATTTGACCACGCCCCGAGTATTCAGTATACAAAGGCATGTCTCGCTACATTAATGTATTTTTCCTTTTATTATTTATTTTACCTTGTATAACATTTAAGACAATAAGGAATTGTTTTACAAATACATATATTTTCAATAAAAAAATAACACAATCTACACAACAATTAAAATTGCAGCAGACATCTTTGAAATTATCAAGTCCAAAATATAGAAAATCACAATAAATGATAGTATGATTATTGAATAGAGATGAAATCATTGTGACAAATGGTAAGCCATTTCTCCATTTGCAAATGCGATTTCAAAAGTCGTCTACTTCAGAGAAGAATCTACATGAGGGAAAAGGTTATAAGTATTTAAGTTTAACTTAGTCCTAAGAAATGTTTGGAATTGAACCCAGGTCCTCAATATCAAAGAGGAGTCATTAGATTGTTTTTAGTTACTCCCCTTTCTATAATTGAATAGATAACCTATGATTAAAAGTGGAAAACATTGTGGCAAAAGGAGAAATTGCTCGTTTTGAGCAATTTATTCTTTTGTCACTATATTTTGCAAAGGCCGTCTGCCGCAGAAGCGTCGGAAAGCGTCTGTAGGAGGGAAAGGGTTAAATAAAGGTATTGTGTGTGAAAAAAGGTTATATCAAAGTGAAGTCAGAGTTTCGTACTTCTTATTGCATCTGTAGTAACCATACATGGCATTTTCACAGACACATTCGAGATCACAGCCATCCTGCCATCTCTGTCCCTGCTGATATTTGACTCCCTTGTAGATACAGACATCTGGAAGTAATTAATGATAAACATCTCAGAATAATGATAATCAACATTTCAAAATAATGATTGATAAACATCTCAGAATAATGTATGAATGATAAACATCTCAGAATAATGAATGAATGATAAACATCTAAGAATAATGATGTTCAACATTTCAGAATAATGAATGATAAACATCTCAGAATTATGAATGATAAACATCTAAGAATAATGAATGAATGATAAACATCTAAGAATAATGATGTTCAACATTTCAGAATAATGAATGATAAACATCTCAGAATTATGAATGATAAACATCTCAGAATAAGTATGTATGATAAATATCTCAGAAAAAATAAATAATAAACATATCAGAATAATGTATAATAAACATCTCAGAATAACGTATAATAAATATCCAAGAATAATGAAAAACAATCCTCGGAATATTGAACGATAAAAATCTCAGAATAATGTATGATATATATATCACAACATAATGAATAATTAACATTTCAGAAAAATGAAAAATTAACATTTCATAATAATGAATCTTTTTGAGTACCCATATCATAGGGTTTGTATGGATGATAAGATAGATATTATGGGGAAAAGAGCTGCATATCCGCCCTTATCTGGACCCCTGTATATGTATGACCGAGCCCCGGTAGCTCAGTCGGGATAAACGCGACCTGTCAAGCAAGGGGTTGTGAGTTCAGACCCTTGTTCGACCAACATTTGTTCCGTTGTTTAACGAAAGCCACTGTGACAAACGTCATTCGTTTTCAACCAATGGGCTAACAGTCTATGTGTAAAAAGCAACCAGTTGCTTGGAATGAATGTTGTGTGGAGTACTGATTTGAGAAAGCCAGGAAACACATGAGTAGGTGAACTGGCCACCGTGATATGATTGGAAAATTATTGAGAATCGTTAAACCCAAATTAATCAAACTGTATGAACGAAATCTTACCATTGGGTCCTGGAGTTGGAGTTTGATCTGAAATTATAGAAAATAAAAACAAATGATAAAAATGTGATGTTTAACCAGTTCCAATTTTATGCATCTGCAACATACGGATTAAAAATCATTGTGTTTTAACCCGTTCCCTCATATAAACGCTTTCGGACGCCTCTGCAGCAGACGGCTTTTTGAAAACATAGTGACAAAAGAAGAAATTGCACAAAACGTGCAATTTCTCCTTTTGCCACAATGTTTTCCACTTTAAGTCGTAGGTTATCCATTAAATTATGGAGATTTTCTATGTTTTGACAAATTACGTTAAAAGTCGTTTGCTGCAGAATTGTCGTGTGAGGGAAAGAGTTCAGCAGGAATTGCTCATGATGAGCAATTTCTCATTTTTTCAAAATTACTTTCACCTCTAGTACTTATTATGATGGAACGTACTTAACCCTTTCCCACATAATACACATCTGCAGCAGATGACTTTAAAGACTTAATGACAAAAATATCGAACACATATTGAATGAAGGCAATTTCTGATTTTGTCACAATGTTTCAGAAAAGGTATGTATGTAGGATCGATTTAAGAGGAACTTTTGGTGGTGAAGATAAACGAAATCTTCCCGAGTGGGGGGCGGGGTGGGGTATGGTGGAGGAGGCATGTGTGTGAGGGGGGGGGGGGGGGGGGGGCGGGGGGGGGGGGGGGACTCCTGATATCCCTCTCCCCAAAACAGCAAATCTAACTTTGAAAACATCAAGGCCAAAAGATAAAAAGTGACTTTAAATGAAACTATTATTATTGATAACAGTTGAAAATATTGTTGCAGAGGGAAACATTGCTCATTATAAGCAATTTCTCCTTTTGTCACAAAATATTTCATAAGTCGTCGGCTGCAGATGAATCAAAATGCATCCATATGAAGGAAGGCTTAAATATGAAAACTGTAGATCTACCTCAATAGCTTCAGCAGAAATATACACACCACACATACAACTTGAATACTTTGCTTACCTAATTAACAAACTGATGTCAAAGACAACATTTTCAGTTATTGCTGAAGTATAATTCGTACCAGATTATGTACATTCCACCCACTTTGATCCTATTTATTGGACAGATCTTTTTCGAAATATTGAATTCACTTATGTACACTTCTTGGTAAAATATATCCAAGGACAGTACTCCGGTCAACTTGATATCACCGACCAACCACAGGGACTTGCTCCTCTAAAAATAGATATGACCTACTCTATGCATATGCATAGAGTAGGTCATATATATTTTTAGAGGAGCAAGTCCCTGTGGACCAACTGGTGTAAACGACCATAATGACTCCCCATCACTTTTTATTTATAATTGTACACACAATTTGCGACCACATGTCTTAAGAGACCACTTTTAGTATTTCCCTGAAGTGGTTTCTTATAACAGGTTGGACTGTATACTTACTACAGAGTCCACATCTCTGTGGGCACTGATCCCTAGCCCATTGGGCATATGTTAAGCGACCACCTGTCTTACAAGAACATTTTCAGTATTTCCCTCAAGTGGTCTCTTATAACAGGTTGGACTGTATACTTACTACAGAGTCCACATTTCTGTGGGCACATATCCCTATTCCATTGAGCATATGTTATGCGACCACCTGTATTAAGAGACCACTTTCAGCATTTCCCTCAAGTTGTCTCATATAACAGGTTAGATCTGTATACTTACTACAGAGTCCATATCTCTGTGGGCACTGATCCAAAGCCCATTCGGCATATGTTAAGCGACCACCTGTATTAAGAGACCACTTTCAGCATTTCCCTCTGGCGGTCTCTTATAATAGGTTGGATTGTATACTTACTACAGAGTCCACATCTCATTGGGCACTGATCCTTAGCCCATTGGGCATAGGTTGGGTTATTACAGGACTCATTTGGGTATCGGGCACAGTTAGGGTCCTTATCCATACAGGGGGCTGGGGTCGTCATGGTGGTAGCTCCTGCAAAGAATACTAAATGTAATGATAATAGTTCAAACAAATCTGATTGAGGAAAACAGCGTTCAGATTCAATTTTTGATAGACATCAAGATATATACAAGTACATAGTAGTAGTGCCATGTCAGCATTTTTTAAAGAAGTCATAACAACTTGATCACAATATATTATGTTTTATACCCATTCCCATGAGTCATAACACTTAAGCAGAATTATAGAAAATTATTGATTAATGTTGAAAAACACTTTTGCAAAGGATTTTTTTTTCTTTTTCCCACATTGTTTTCAAAAGCCATTCGCTACATATGCATCCAACACCAAGACTCACATATTGCAAAGAGGCCAATTTGTACAAACAATTCTTAGCCTGTACCAGTTTGTCAAGCAGGTATTAGGGATACATATTCTCTCAAAGTGTTACAACTTGACCCTTTCCCACATACAGCAAATATTCAGCAGACGACGTTGAACATATAGTGACAGAAACATGAAAACTCTCACTAAAAGATAGCTTTATTGTTAAATAAAGTTGAAAATATTGTGGCTAAAGGTGAAATTGCTCATCATGAGCAATTTCAACTTTGGCCACAATGTTTTCAAAAGTTATCTGCTGCTTATGCGTCTGCAGGTGGGAAAGGGTTAAAACTTAATAACCACAAAATTTAATTAATTTGTTGCTCCCATTTTTATTCCATAATCTTTGGGATATGAAATAACTATTATAGATTTGTGTTTCAATCCTTCCATAGCACCAGTCTATATTGACCACACAGGTCCACATAACTGCATAGTGACATCATACTTAAGTCTTTAACCCCATGGATAACCTATGACTAAAAGTGGAAAACATTGCGGCAAAAGGAGAAATTGCTCGTTTTGAGCAATTTCTTCTTTTGTCACTATGTTTTCAAAAAGCCGTCTGCTGCATAGGCGTCAGAAAGCGTTTAATATGAGGGGAAAGAGTTACGTCTTTTATCGTATAACTGCTTACCAGATCCTTTCCCGGAAGAGGTACCAGAGCCGGTAAACTGTCCGTATTGTTTGTTGAAGGTGCATGATGGTTCTGCGCAACATTTACCAGCTTGCTTAACAAGGGAACAACCGTTGGGGAGGTTAGGATAGGTGCTGCATCTATAAGTATACAAGTACATCATATTAAGCCTTTCCCCCACGTATAGATGCTTTTCTGACGCATATGCAGCAGACGACTTTTGAAAAACATTGTGACAAAAGTAGAAATTGCTCAAAACTAGCAATTTTCTCCTTTTGCCACAATGTTTTCAACTTTTTGTCAGTAATAAACCTTCATATATAGAGAGTTTTCGTGTTTTTGATGAGATGTGTTTAAAGTCGACTGCTGCATATTTGTTGGATGTGGGAAAGAGTTGTATTGAAGAGAAACCATGTGGAAGCTAGTCATTGTATTAGTTTTAACACTTTCTAACATGCAGATGTAATCCAGACGCATATGGAGACGATTACTTCTGAAAACAAAATTTCATGTCTGCTTCGGATGTGTTTAACAAGGGAACAACCATTGGGGGAGATTAGGATAGGTGCTGCATCTATAAGTATACATATGGAAACTAGTCATTGTATTAGTATTAAGTATTAAAACTTTCTAATATGCAGATGTAATCTTGATGCAACGGGGGACGATTAGATTTCTGAAAACAAAATTTCATATCTGCTGCGGATGTATTTAAAAGTCTGCAATTGTGAAAGGCTTAATCATTCTCCAGAATCGTCTAAAATTCCTGATAAACTGAATATGAGAATTAGGGAAAACTTAGATCAGATTGCGCTGATCCATAGGCTGGTCTTAGGTTTGTCTGGTCATAAAACCCTGCAGGTTCAGTATCATACAGTTTGGCTAATCATGTGATTAAATAATAGAGAAGTGCTCCAGGAAAACCAACCTTAGCGTTATTATTACTATTAGTTCTCGATTCAATATTTGTAATGTTTTTCACGTGTTTCAAATGAATAGCATTACGTTTAAGGAAATATATAAAATGGTTTCAAAAATTTCAATAAATTAACATTTGCAGATGTTTTCATTTTATTTTTTGTGTAATGTCTTTATGCTCATTTATCAGGCTTTATTTTTCGTAACAAATGTCTCTCTATGTATGTATGTATGCAAATATTGTAAAGCTATTGAACGTTTGTATCATGAAAACAGTGCTATATAAATGTAGTTTAATAACAATTCAATTTAATTCAATCCTTCATTGGAAAAAAAAATGTCAACACAATTTGTCCATGGCCATTTACACAGTGGAAGAATATGGTTTAGACAAAAGTAAATACAAAAAAATATATTTATACAGTGAGATAAATAATTAACTAGAAATATTTGATTATATCAAAAGTAAAAGGTACACAGTAAGACTGGGTTAGGGAAGAGCAACACACTGTATCACGTCATCGCGAATAAAATAGCAATAATAATAATACATACACCGACTGACAGGAGTATCGTCCTTGATTGGAGTCGGCACAGATACAGTTGAATTCACAGCCATCTTGCCATGTCTGACCCTGGTAGTATGGGGATCCCTTGTACATACACACCTCTGTAAAAAATACACACGGAAATATTGGTCAATTGATTAATTGATTAATTGAATGTTTGGTGTTTTTCGACGCTTTCAACAATTTGTTCAGTTATGTTAACATTTTCTCACATGTAGACGCATTTGGACGCATCTGCTGCAGACGACTTTCGAAAACATTCTGACAATTACTGGAGAGAGTTGAAAACGTTGTTGCAAAAGGAGAAATTGTTCATTATGAGCAATTTCCTCTTTTGCCATAATGTTTTTAAAAGCCATCTGCCGCTGATGAATCAACATCTGTATGTAAGTGGGAAAAGGTTAAACAGCCATCACTCAATTAAAAGGTCAAACACACTTACAATATCTGTTAAAGATAAACCCAAAGAAAGACAGCATAACTTCGAGACAAGGTATTCAATGATGACAATAACACAAGCAATCTAATTTTACATACATTGTCCTTGACCTTAACCAAATTCATTCCTTAACCCTTTCCCTCATACGACAAATCTGCAGCAGACGACTTTGAACCTATTTTGTCAAAACATAGAAAATCTCCATAATTGAATGGATAACCTATGGCTAAAAGTGGAAAACATTGTGGCAAAAGGAGAAATTGCTCGTTTTGAGCAATTTCTTCTTTTGTCACTGTTTTCAAAAAGCCGTCTGCTGCAGAGGCGTCAAAAAGCGTCTATATGAGGGAAAGGGTTAAAACAACTTCAGCCTTCCTTTCGCATTTTCTCAATAACTCCCTTCCAATGAAATTGTGTTATAATCAGAAAAGTCAATAGAAAGTAACTGAACTGAAATTAAAGTATAAAGCCTACGTGCATACCCACCACATTTATTGAACCCAAGTTTGGTTGAGGCACAGTATATTATCATTTTGGTTGATTGTTTGGTGTTTTTACACCGTTTTCAACAATGTTTCAGTCATATTACGGCTTCCAGTTCACCTATTCATTTGTTTCCTGGCTTTCTCACACCAGTTCTTCACACACAACATACTTTTCAAGCAACTGTCTGCTTTTCCACATAGACTGTTAGCCCATTGGTGGAAGACGAAATACGTTTGTCCACAGTTTCTTTTGTCAAAGGTCGGAAAGAATGTTTTGCCAAGCTGGGGTTTGAACAACTCACAACCCCTTGATTGACAGCCCGCTTCGCTACGGTCTGAGCTACTGAGACTCGGCATTCATAGAAGGAAGAACAACAAATAACTTACTGACTCCATTGTAAGTTCCGCTAGTCTGTCCGTTGTTTGTGAGATAGGTTCCTTTAAAATCGCACACTGGGCTTAAACAGCAGTCTGCTGCGTTCTTCTTGACAAGTGTACATTGGGGGGGCAGATTGTGGTACAGGGGACATCTGGAAGTGAGAATGATCGGTATTAACTCCCCCTCTTCCCAACATACAACCAATCCAGAGCTCCAGATAATGATCATTTAGGTACAGTTAATTTGTGTAGAGTCATTAAGATTCCAGAATCGTAAAATCCTTATTGACCTATAAAACCTATAGTGTTGGTATTCAAAAGAATCGTCTCAGTACACACATTATAGATTTTAACAAGTGCTATCAGAGATAACGTGGAAGCAAGACCTGTTCTAATCATTTACAAAGCTGTATCAGAAAAAATGGAAATATATAGGCATAAATATGGAAATCCTCTGTAAATCATGGTATAAAATCATCCAATAGGGTTGAAAACATAGAGGTAAAAGGAGAAATTGCGCACGATGAGCTATTTATCATTTTGGCACAATGTTTTTAAAAGTATGTCTGTTTCATCTTATAAGAATCTTCACACTCAAACGATTTTAAAGCAGAAAACTCTAAAAATGTAATTTCAGTCAAACCTTTATCACTTTACCACATTGATACACCTACCTATGAATATCTATGAATACCTATGAATACATTGTGGCCATTTGTTCATAATGTGTAATTGTTCATATATACCACACAAGGGCGTAACTCCCTTTAGGCACTGTAGGCACGTGCCTACACATGTTTCTAAAAATGCCCCCAAAATGCCACTACGCCGATACACATCTGCGTAATGTATCGACCAGATCAGCCGGCGCTGTCCGCGCAGACTGATCGGGCCGACACATTTCGTCTAAGGGGGGATAGATAGAGTAGTTATTCCTGAAACAGAAAATCCACAGGAGGCAAAACGTGTATATCCCGGTACGCCTTTGTGGCATGCTTAGGCTGATCCGGGTCGATACTTTACGCAGAGTCCACAATGTTGATTTTCTCACGAGACGGCCTACACATTGATTATTGCCAAACTACGCCCCTGCCACAATGTTTTCAACTTCTTCTTAGCCCTTTTTCCCACGAATAAATGTTTTGCAGCAGATGACTTTTGAAACATAATAGCAAAAGGTGAAATTGCTCATAATAAGCAATTTATCCTTTTGCTACAATGTTTTAACCTTTATTGAATAAGTGTTCATTCATTTTTTTAGAGAGTTTTCATATATTTGACAAAATCCTTTCATAGAAGTCTGATGCAGATTTGTTGTACATGTATATAGGAGAGGGGTCAATAATTGTACTTTCATTGTCCATTTTATTGCATTAATGTTTTCAAAGTCAACTACTCCCATTATGTCGTAAAAGGGCAAGGTCTAAATACTTACTTGTTGTAACAGCTGTATCGTCCACTCTTGGCATCTTCACATGTGCACTGGTAGGCACAACCGTCATCCCAGGTTTGGCCTTGGCTGTATTGTTTACCATTGTAGTAACATTTGCCAACTGTGTGGAAAAGAAAGCAGAGTACACCAATTAACTATTTCGCTGCCAAAGGCAATTACAGGCTTATTGCAAAAAGTGCAGATTCAGGTGAGACAGCTCGTAACGATAGCTCGTGTCTCTCCTAAAAAAATCTGCATTGTTTGTGCCATTTAATCATTAAATTTTACCAAATTGCCTGCTGGACGAAAAATGTAGTGGTCCAATTTTCAACATGGAAGAGTCGACTTTGTGGATTTCGGCAGTGACAGAGTTTAAGATCAGTCTTGTATATATATATGCAATCTAATCTTGATTTACTTTGCCCGCTATTTATTCATTTATTTATGACAATGGCTACTTCATAAATACGGAATAGGCATTATCATACTTTTCACTGCTTTCAAACAATACATGTTTTACCTCTAATGCACGACTCTGAGCACCAAATGCAAACAATATAGACTGAAAATATGTGCAGTCTAGTTCTGGTCTATATTGCTGCCTACATATTCATTAATTATACGCAATGGCAACTTAATGAATACATAATGTATCCTTATCATGCTGGTCGCCTCTTTCAAGAACACATCGAGGGCTTGGCGTGAAACGGTTGTAACTCAAAACCTATTTTGAAAACCCTGGATTAGGGGCAATTTTTACCCTTTTGTAAACAATGCAAATTTAGGTGCCATTGCTCAGAACGAGCAATGGCACCTAAATTTCCATTGTTTACCAAGACAAATGATTTAAAGCTTATAAAGACTTTATGGCAAGGTAATTAACCTTGGTAAAAAAATACTAATTTTAGTTACAACCGTTTCACGCCAAGCCCTCGACATGCTTTACCTGTAATGCACTCTGAACTCTAAGCAACAAACGCAAACAATATAGACAAAGATTAGTTTATTATGTGCAGTCTAATCTTGGTCTACATTGCTGGCTTCTTATTCATTAGTTATAGGTAATGGTTACTTCATCAGTACGGAATTTATTCTGACCATGCTGTTCGATGCTTTCAACAACTCAAGCGTTATAAGCAATGCACGACTGAAAACCAATTAAAACAATATAGACCAAAATCAGTCTTTACATATGTGAAGTCTAATCTTGAGCTACATTGATGGCTACTTATTCATTAATTACAGGCAAAGGCTACTTCATAAAGTTGGAATATACCAATTCTAGGAAAACAAAAAGGTCAAGGGTTAAATCATACTTACAGAAGCCAGTGAGGACTTGGGTTTGTGATCCCGGAACTGCAATACAAAACAAAAACAAACTTTGACTACAACAATCCTAAAATTAATCCTTTCCCATTTGCAGACGCATGTTGACGCATCTGCAGCAATAGGATTTTAGAAATATTGTGGCAAATGGAAAACCTGCCACAATGGTTTCATCCATTTTTGTTTCCCTAATATTTATTTGTAAAATATGAATTGTTGAATGGAAATAAGTTAAAGGACTAAGTTGACTTAACCCTTTCCCATCTGTAGGCGCATTTTGACGCAATATCAGCGGACGATTTTTATAAACATTGTGGCCAAAGGTGAAATGGCTCGTGATGAGCAATTCCAACTTTGGCCATAATGTTTTCAATATCTTTTTTTTTTTTACTATGTTTTCAAAGTCGTCTGCTGCAGATTTGTTGTATGTGGGAAAGGGTTAAATGGTTATCTTGCTGACTAACACTACTTGTTAAGAAATGAAATATTTTGGCGTTTTTATTAGGGAAACAAAACGATAAAATATGCTTTTGAAGTATTCAAGTATTACTTAGCGCTAAGTAAGTTTGGTGGAATTGTCCCTGAGCATTAATTTAAATTTGACACACTAGATACTGTGCCAAAGCTGTTGATCATTTTGTTAACCAAACTTTAAACTCTGTAAAAACCGATAAGTCTCTTGCTAAAGTATCAGTCTGGTCGCTAGCAAGCGTATGGCCATTATTCAGATTCGAACCTTCTATCTCTCCCTCCCAAAGTCGATGCCTTGACCATTAGGCTACCAGGACATGCTAACTATTTATAAATGAATGTATTATTACTTATAGTTTATTCATCCCTTTCACACGTGTAGACACATGTTAATACCTCTGCAACAGAAGACTTTTGAAACAAATATTATGGGAAAAAGATAAATTTCTCATTATTAGAAATATCTCAAAAGCCAGAATATTTTGAAATCCTTTGAATAAATAATATTTCCCTTATAGATATTTCCCAGACTAGATTTGTTCGAAAGTTGTTCGAAAGTTGTATGCTGCAGATTAACTGTTTGTGGGAAAGGGATATATAACAGACGGTATGGCAGACACTCTACCAGTCTTCCAAATTACTTACAGCAGTAGCCACAGAATTGTCGGCAATTATCTTCTGCCCAACCTTTATATTCTGTGCATATGGTCGCGTCATAGGAGGAGCAATCCCCAATCACGTTGACACATGGAGGTGGCGTGGTTGGAATAGATGCTGGAAAAAAGTTTGAACATTTACCAATACAGTCAAACTCAGTTAGCGGTCACCTCTATTAAGCAGCCAACTTTTGAAAACCAGCCCGATGAGAATTAACCAAAACACACCTTCGAATTCATGAAGATAATAATGTATACTAAGGTCAGCATGCACATTCCTGCAGCGTAACCTTGGCCGGCTTTGTTAGCTATGTATACATCAAAAGGTAGCAAAAACTACTCCATTAATACGTAAAACAATAGTGAAAGCGAAAACAAGGCTTTAAATCGGGTCCTTCAGCCAATGCATACCGTATGTGACTCGGGTGACTCACTGAAGTAACCGAAATTCGTTTAACATGCAAAATTATCTACTGAATGAAGACCATAACTGTTTGTGTTTCCAGAGGCATGTTTTCAACAGTAACTGCGTTAAATTCGTTAAACTGCTTCAGCGCCGAACTGTTTAAGGTAGACTCTTCCATGTACAAAAGCGGGCGTCTCCATTTCTCATATAATAAGTGTTTTGGCATATTTCGATAACTAAAAGGCAAACAATGCTGATTTCTGGTGAGACAGCTCGTTACGAGCTGACTTACCTGAATCTGCATTGTTCGCAAAAATCTCAATATTGCCATTGGCGCTGAAAGAGTTAACATGCAACATTATCTACTGAATGAAGACCATAAATATTTGTGTTTCCAGAGGCATGTTTTCAACAGTATCTGCGTAATTAAGAAGTAATTCACAGATGAAATTTGCCTTTTTTGAGTATTCAATAAAAATTTGTGGACTATCTTTTACAGTGCGCAGACTTTTTTGTTGGCTGTATGATCAACATCCGGTAAAAAACCGTTTCGACTGTAATAGTCCTTTTCAACGAAACCGACTAAAAATGTTAAAGGTCCTGAACTCCAGATGGTGATTAAAATTTTTGAAATGTCGACTTCTGACAATTAGATGTCACTGTTAGCAATATTTGAAATATTGCTAATAGTGACAAATTAAGTAATAAATAGTTCAAAACTATTTTGGCAGTACATGCTGAAAAACAGTTCATTGAAGGTCATGAAAATGTACACAAGTTGACTTACTGAGTATGTCTACCCAGTAAAAATGAAGCATCAAATACCAATATTGAGATGTTGATTGTACTGGAAAGTGAAATTATCACTCTAATTTTATCCCAGAATTATGATTCTAATATTTCAAGACAACTTTAAAACAGTTTTAAAACTTTGACTATAATATCTTTAATCTGGAGATCAGAACCTTTAAAATATATGGTGATGATAGACATATAAATTCAGCAGTATAGGAGTTAAAATGCCAGATAATTTGTGTAACATTAAACCTACGTGTACAGAATCCGCAACTCCTGTTACAATTATCTCTAGCCCAGGCGGCATAATCCTGGCAAACACCTGGTATATCAAAGGATCCACAGTTTGCGTTCTGGTCCCGACAGGGGTCGTTTCCGGACACAATCGTTGGGCCAACTTGACCGGTGACCTGAGTGGCGTTAACATTGGTAGTGGCTGAAATGAAAGGGAAATTATAATTAAGTTTGGATCTATTTTTTTTTATTGATTGCTGGTTAACTTTATTTTATTGGGGTTTTACGCCATTATTTCAGTTATATCACGCAGTACTAGCCTAGAAAATGTGCCTTGCCCAAGAGCACTCCACCCCATGACCGTCGTGCCGCGACTGGGGATCGAACCACCCGGGACACCCGGTTTCAAATCCCCGACGCTAACCACTCGACCACGTCGGATTTCTGCTGGTTAAAGCCACTGTCAATGTTAATTCAGTTCCATCCTGACTGCCAGTTAACCTCATCTCACCCAATGTTTTCAACTTTGATCACTAATAAAACCTTCATTTATAGAGATTTTCAATGTGTTTTTAGCTAGATATTGTTAAATCGTCCGCTTCATATCGACGGCTTGGCCTGAAACGGCTGTAACTAAATTCCTATTTGGAAACCCTGATTTAGGGGCAATTTTGACCCCTTTGTAAACAATGCAAATTTAGGTGACATTAATCAGAATGAGCAGTGGCACCGAAATTTCCGTTGTTTACCAAGAAAAACAGATTTAATGCTTATAAAGACCTTATGGAGAGGTGATTAACCTTGGTAAAAAAAAATACTAATTTTAGTGACAACCGTTTAACGCCAAGCCCTCGATATGTGTTGTATGTGGGAGAGGGTTAAACTAATCATGCGTTCCCCAGATTCTCTCACACCTGAGTAACCGAAACCATGTGTTCCCCAGATTCTCTCACACCTGAATAACCAAAATGACATTCTTCCAGATTCTCTCACAGCTGAGTAACCGAAACAACATTCTTCTCGGGCAACTGGATATCGAGGTCTTGGCGTTACTAAAATTGGTATTTTTTTTTACCAAGGTTAATCACCTCGCCATACAGTCTTTATAAGCGTTAAATCATTTTTTCTTAGTAAACAATGGAAATTTAACGTTTAAGTGGACACCCGGGAATGGCTCCGTGGACACCCCAGTACGTTTAAGTGGACACCCGGGAATGGCTCCGTGGACACCCCAGTACGTTTAAGTGGACACCCGGGAATGGCTCCGTGGACACCCCGGTACGTTTAAGTGGACCCCCGGGAATGGCTCCGTGGACACTCCGGAGTATTTGGACCATTTTCAGCGTTTCCGCATCTTAAACATTAAATTCCTTGGTGGTTTTTTTCCATGGTTTCGGTGTATTTTCCATGTATTCTCATACTTTCTGTTAAGATTTCCCGGAAAATCTACGGCCAGGGTTTTCTCTTTTTTCCTACAACATTTTCAAAAGCTGCACGGATTTCACAAAGTGTTTTTTATCTGTAATAGTTTTAACCATTTCACACATTTGGACGCATTTGCAGCTGACACAATTGAAAAACATTTCGTCAAAAGGAGAAATGTTCATCATCGAGGGGCAGTGTAAATTGTCGACTATATGTTGCCTCCATTCAGAATGAGGTATGTACCATGACAATGCGATTATTTCGAGTAGCAACACTTTAAAGTTTTGGCCTATAGAGGTTAAATAATTATTTAAGAACACGAGAAAAGGTTTTGAGTTACCATCACAAGCCTTATTTTTCAGGGAAGCTGTTATCTGTTGGAGTTGATTGAAATCAGTCACAGTCAGCACATGGGTGTTGTCTGGGTCGGTGGCGATTCCGTTCAGCTCTGATTTGTCCACCCCAGCTCCGACTCCCACAGCAAACACCTGGAATAAAGGATTGATTGATTGATTGATTGATTGGTTGATTGATTGATTGATTGATTGATTGATTGGGATCTTACGACGATTTCAACATCATATCACGGCGGCCAGTTCATCTACTCATGTGTCTCCTCATGTGATTCCTCACACCAGTACTCCATACAACATTCTTTCAAACCAACTGGCTGCTATTCCACATAGATAGATAGATAGATAGATAATTTTAATGACGTAAACTACATAGTATCTAGTCAAACAACACATCATATTACTATATACAATACAAAAAAAACATATTATTAATTACAAATACATGAAATATACACAAAAACGAATGTTTATCATTCAAAATAGAAGAAAATAAAAACTAAATAATAATTATAAAAGCAAATATGAAAATAATAATAGTAGGAAAGTATTTCCACAAATTAAGTCAATTCGCTTGACCTCCTTGGTGTAATAGGAGTATTCTCTTAAGTCTTAAGTTTATCTTACATTATCAATTGTTAAAGAATATTATTAATTAAACTACTTCTCCGGGTAAAGGCTTCCTTGATATATTTTGCTATAAGTTAGACTGTTAACCCATTGGTGGAAGACGAATAACGCTTGTCGCAATACATTTTGTCAAACGTCGGTAGCAATGTTGGCCTAGCTGGGGTCCGAAGGCACAACCCCTGGATTGGCAGCCCTCGTCGCTACCGACTGAGCTACCGGGGCTCGGCTTAAATAAAGGAACAAGTAAAACTACTTCTCCGGGTAAAGGCTTCCTTGATATATTTTGCTATAAGTTAGACTGTTAACCCATTGGTGGAAGACGAATAACGCTTGTCGCAATACATTTTGTCAAACGTCGGTAGCAATGTTGGCCTAGCTGGGGTCCGAAGGCACAACCCCTGGATTGGCAGCCCTCGTCGCTACCGACTGAGCTACCGGGGCTCGGCTTAAATAAAGGAACAAGTAAAACTAAAAATGTGCAACGATCATATAGTGTTTACGTCGCTTTCAACAATTGTTCAGTTAAAACCAAAGCAAAGGACTAAGACGATGGGTTTCCTCACCTGCACTCCAGAATCTCTCAATTTCTTTGCCTCTGAGAGTGTGTTAGGCCTGTTGTTGGATCGTCCATCAGTGACGACGATGGCAATGTTGGGTACACCAGGTCGGTCCCCGTTACCCTGCGTGAACATCTTAGCAGAGGCATCCTGAAATTATTATCATTATATATTGTAAATATTGTTAAACAAAAGTGACTTATAGGCCCTACGCGGCTGGGTGTCTATATGGTTTGATGTTTGTATTTGTATGAGATACATGTACACAAGTCTCTATAATAAAATGTTACATACTTACTTACTTACTTATATACCACATTTAAAGGGACTGAACACCATAATGGTCCAAAATCGTTATATTTTATACTTATTCTAATTAATCCAAAATACGTCGATATATATGTAACGGAATGTTGTAGAAGGTCGTACAAGTCTTGTTTTTCATTATTTCATAGGAAATAAGCAGTTACAAAAACGTCCGCTCCGTGTTTTCCCGTTTAAAAATACCGTGGAATTTCCTCTTTCTCATTTGAATTTGTGTATTCAATTCGGCATTCTCTAACACTATCAACTCATTACATTCATGTATGCGTGAGTGTAAGGAACGACAACTCTGCGAAGGAGATTGTCAATTCGGTTGTAGTGATCACGTGATAAATATACAGTGATATTTTTAGATTTACTGGGTTACTAACCCAGTAGATTTTACAATGCAAAATAACGAAAAATCTCCGCAATATCAATAGTGTGCATATATTGTAGTACATCAGTCAGCAAATCTCAATGCCTTACATGCAAAAACATCAAGGTAATAGCAATTTTGAACAATTTTCTTTTTTTTTCGCTTTTTTCTCATATGGGATTCAGTCCCTTTAAATAGCACCATTTTCATAAAGACTACGTTCTAAAGTGCTTTAGGGGATAGAGGTATAAAGTAATGATTCCTGAAACAGAAAATCCACAGGATCCATATTTATCATTATCACCTTAAGGGCCTGTCCGGTGTTGGTAGTTCCTCGCTTGTATGGGATGTTACTGATTGCAGTACCCACGGCAGCTGTAGTGTAGTGGCTATTCAGGTTGAACTGTGGGAAGGATCTGTCGCTGAAGATTTCCAAACCAACACGGATCTTGTCCTGGCCGACATCGAAATGACTCGAGACATCTTTAACAAAACCCAACATCTTGTTGTAGTTGGACTGTCCGATACTGCCAGAGGAATCCAAAATGAAAACGATATCGGCTTTGGCTGCACATTGTTCTACCGGGGCTGTTACATTCTGGGTGGGTTTAGATACTGAAATAGAAATTAGTTACACACCATCAACGGCCTTAGTCATATATACCTGTTATATTGTTCATTCACATTCTGTTTACGCTAACATGTATAAGAATTGTATTTGCAATTTTCAATTGTTTGGCTTTGTTTGTTTGTTTTTCAATAAGAAACAATAATGGATTCAGGATTTTTGATACTTGATCCTCTTGCATTGCATATGTATAATAAAGATGTATTAATGACTATGTACTTATGTGCATGTCAACTAAAGATCTATATATATCTATCTATCTAAAATTTCTAATTTTGATTAAAACATAAAAAACATCTGGAGGAATAAACTTGTTATGCATTATTTGAGGGGAGTCAACCCTACCCAGTTAACCCTTTCCCTCATACGACAATTCTGCAGCAGAGCAGACGACTTTGAACATGTTTTGCCAAAAAATAGAAAATCTCTATAATTGAATGGATAACCTATGACTAAAAGTGGAAAACATTGTGGCAAAAGGAGAAATTACACGTTATGTGCAATTTCTTCTTTTGTCACTATGTTTTCAAAACGCCGTCTGCTGCAGAGGCGTCAGAAAGCGTCTATATGAGGGAAAGGGTTAAGATTCCAACTGTGACTCGTTCATACACTTTGTTTCTCTGACTAATAGAAGCAATCAGAGGCCCAGATAAGGAGGGGGTATTCGGCTCTTTTCCCCACAATATCTCTCTTATTATTAAAGGAAACCCTATGTTGTGGGTACTCAAATGAATCGTCTCACTGAGACAATTCTTTTGAGTACCCACAACATAGGATTAGAACGCCCTTTATATAGAGCTCTGAACACTTAAAAGTCAATGTATACCAAAAACATCCGCGGTGAGGCTGATCTACCGGCAAATAGTCCTATAATTGCCTAGAAATGAGTGTATACCTTCACCAGACTGCATTGAATATGTGACAATGAGTTTAAAGTAATTGTACATGTAAATACGTATATATGATGCACTGTTTGATTTCATCATTTTTGATATATTGATCTTGTCTGAAAGTGAAAGAAGAGTAGATCTATACGGAAAACCAGTTTTGGTCATGCCCTATTGTGTGCAAAATGACTGAAACAATCTTTCCAGAGTGATTTATACATACATATAGTTCTTGCATAATACATGACACCCATTTCTTTCTGGATTATCATATTTTATCAATAAAATAGGGTGTCCTACATGTAAAACGATAAAGAAAGTTTGACAATTGAGGCTTGAAACTTCTTGATTTACATGGAAATAGGGAAGGAATGTAATTGCCAATCGTTGAAAGACCGCCTCGGTGGTGTAGTGGTAGAGCGTCCACCTCGTGTGCGGGAGATCGCGGGTTCGATCCCCCCGGCCGGGTCATACCAAATACTTTAAAAATGGTAGTAATGGCTGCCCTCCAGTGCGGGGTTAGCATTACGACTGACTGGCTGGTGTCCGGATGAATGGACCAGTAGAACTGGTAACTTACCCAGGGCACGCCGTGATATAACTGTAACATTGTTGAAAGCGGCGTAAAACAAACAAACAATCAATCAATTGAACGTGACATAATTCATGAGTAACTAACCTTCACAAGCCTTGGTGGCCAACAGAGCCTTCAAGGTCTTCAAAGCATCAAAGTTGTCAGCGGTGAACACGTGGGTGCTGTCTGGGTCCGTGGCAATAGAATTCAGCTCTGCTTTCGAGATACCGCTTCCAATTCCGATAGCGAGTACGGTTGTACCAGCCTTTCGGAGTTTCTCGGCTTCAGTCTTTGTCAACGCGGGATTGTTAGAGTTTCCATCAGTTAACACAATGGCCAGATTTGGGATGTTTGGTCGATCACCTGAATAAGTATTACACATAATCTTGTGATAATAATCTACGATTGTGGTGAATAAAGAATTACTTCAGAAAATCTCTAAAAGTGTAAAGTTGAAAAGATTGTGGCCGTAATTGCACATTATGAGTAGTTTTCCCTTTTGCCTCATTATGTTTACAAAAGTCAACTGCTGCAATAGAAGCAGTTTTGTTTTAAGTGGGTCAGATAAATGTTTAGATGATAGATGTGCTAGATTCGGGTAAAATGTTATTGGGATCTTTTTTTTCCTCATACTTTAACTTATTGATTGAATGAAATTAAACAAGAGCGCCGCGGGTCGAACGCCAACGCTCGTCTGTTTTTTCTTAGCCGAAAAAGGGGCATTACAGAATATTTATTACAGTCAGAGTTATGTGACTTAGTATAGCCATACGTATTGTACCTAGGAACATGTGTACCTAGTTTCATTTGGCAATGTTGAACGATTTTTGAGTATGAGGTAAGGTTAAAGTTTTGTGACGACGACGCCAGCGGATCACAATAGCCCGATTTTCTTTCTTCAACAAACAGACGAGCTAAAGCTGTTTTCATTTCTATTTACTCTTTTCGTGAAGCGCGTATATGTGGGAAAAGGTTAGGGTAGTGTAACATGCAGATAGCAGGTGACTTCACAAAGGAATGTTGATAGCCCTGTCAATTCCATAGATGTTTTTTTTTATTGCCTTGCTAAATTTACAGAGGGGATTTTGATAGCGCTGTCAAATCTACATATGTTTTTATTGAAAGCCCTTGTAAATTTTAAGACGGGATTATCATAAATCTGCGCAAATGAGCAAAGTGGGTTTTGATAGTTGGTCCTTGTAAATGTTTGGAAGAGATTGTGTAAGCTCTTGTAGTTCATCAACAGGAGAGGGGGGTGGGGAATTATGGATGGGGGAGAACAGTTAAACCTTTGTTTAAAGACCACCCACGAGAAGTGAACAACCTGGACTTTGTTCACAGGCGGTCTTTAATTGCAGGGTCATTTTATTTAGAAAATGAATATTTGGGAAACTTAAAGTCGCTATAGACAGGGAAATGCTATTCCAATGCGGTTTTAAACACAGGTTCGACTGTATATTATAATGCATCGTGTGTATTTTTTCAGAAAATGAATATTTGGGAAACTTGTAGTATGGACGCTATAGACAGGAAATTGATATTCCAAGATGGTCTTTAGCACAGGTCTGGCTGTACATGTGTATCAAATAAAACATTGGCAACAAAACATTGGCTTACCGGCAGCAGCACTGAAGCTGTTGGTATTCATAAATGTGATGGCTTGCCCAGTGTGGGTACCACCTGACTTGTAGGGAATGGCAGAGATGGCGGTCAGCATCTGGTTTTTATTGTAGTATTTGTTCATGTTGAATTCAGATTTTACGGTGGACTGGAAAGTGTCAACTCCAATCTGCACAGCATTTGCTCCAAGTTTGAAGCTGTTTGCAACATCTTTGACAAAGTCCTTTGTCTTTTGGAAGTTTGCGGAGCCAACCGAGCCAGACGAGTCCAGCAAGAAAACGATATCAGCCTGTACGTCACATTGAGGTTTGGGTTCAGGTGCGACTGTTGGGACAGTTGTAACCTTTACTGAAACAACAACAAAACAATGATATTAAATAATCACTACAGTCAAACCCTGTGTTTAAAGACCACCAATGGGAAGTAACCAAACTGGTCTTTATTCACAGGTGGTCTTTAATTGCAGGATCATTTATACAGAAAGTGGGTATTTGGGAAACTAAAAGAATGGACGTTATAGACAAGGAATTGCCATTTCAAGGTGGGTTTAACACAGGTTTGATTGTTATGGTTGACCCCTTTACCTGTGGCGGACACATTTTGATGCCTCCGGAGCAGACGACTTTGGAAAACATTGTGACAAAAGGAGAAATTGCTCATCATGAGCCATTTCTCTTTTTGCCACAATGTTTTCACATGTAATTAAGGACAATACTTTCGTTTGTAGAGATGTTCTTTAATTCTGGTCAAGTTTTTTTCAAAGTCATCTGTTGTTGTCGGGAAAGGGTTACCAGAGGTCAATATGGTATATTAGCATAATTATGCTAAATATGTCTCTGAAAATATGTCATTTGCTTGCTTATTTTTTTTATCTGATATCATATATCTGAGTCATTTGCCTTGAAAACATCCAAGGAAAAAAGATACCATATATGAAATATTGGAAGTAAAACCGTGTTATAGTGTTGAGAAAATTGTAGGAAAAATCAGAAATTGCTCACCTTGAGCAATGTTTCTTGTTCTTTAACAAAGGGCGTCCAATGATTTCAATTACAGGGGACTGGTCTTTGCATGCCTCTACAGGTTTTTACAAAATGAACGTGCAGTCAGAAAGATATCTGTGATCACTTATTTCAGTACGGGTATCTTCAAATTATTGATTAATGTGCAATGTGGTTCAACATAAGTTTACAATGCGCATTTATTGTGTGCAGCGATCCAGAGTAATGTACGGAGCACACATGACCAACATTTCAAAGAGGATTACAAACAGCTTCCATTCTACCTTCATCAATCGACCTTGACCTTTTATCTATTGATATTGACAGAGTCGTATACATTGAAAATAAAATGCAACATCAGGGCAATTTGAAATACGATATGAGTCGTCCCACGAGAAAACCAACATTGTGGACTCTGCGTAAAGTATCGACCCGCATCAGCCTAAGCTTGCCGCGCAGGCTTATCTGGACAAGCACTTTTTGCCTCCTGTTGATTTTTCTGTATCAGGAATCATTACTCCATACCTCTCTCCCTCTGAGCCGGAATGTGTTGGCCCGGATTAGCCTGCGCAGACTGGGTCGATACATTACGCAGACGCCATAATGTTGGTTTTCTCGTGGGACGGCTCATTTTGTTATAAGAGTTGGAAACAGTGTTGGAACGCACGAATTTGAACATTTTGAGATAATTCATATTTGTTTCATTATTAAGCACAGCCATGTGCGTGAACTTAAATTGAAACAATGACACCTCAAAATACCTGATACAGAACGGCGGGTGCCCTAGGGAAAGGGACATTTTCTAGCCTAGTACTGGTTTGTTTACCCAGGGATCATGAAAAAGTGAGCTGTCAGGGTGAATAACTGAAATAATGTTGAAAATGGCATAAAACCCTGATATAACAATAAACTGATATACAGAGCAATGTCTCCGATTCTATAAAAATGTTTTGAACTCTGTATCAAAAGTATCTTCCATATGAATGTATATTGTTTTATGGCGCATCGACAGCTAAGGTCATTTAGCGCGCAATTAAATTTAATTATTCATGATCCCTGGGTAAAGAAACCAGTACTAGGCTAGAAAATGTGCCTTGCCCAAGGGCACTCCACCATGATCATAGTGCCGCTACTGGGGATCGAACCCGGGACACCCGGTTTCGAAATCCCCGACGCTAACCACTTGACCACAGCGGATTCCATCTTCCATATGAGCCGTCCCGCGAGAAAAACCAACATTGTGGACTCTGCGTAAAGTATCGATCCGGATCAGCCTAAGCATGTCGCACAGGATAACCCGGACAGACACTTTACGCCTCCTGTGGATTTTCTGTTTCAGGAGTCATTACTCTATGCCCCTGAGACGGAATATGTCGGCCCGGATTAGCCTGTGCGGACTGCGCAGGCTGATTTGGTCGATACATTACGCAGAAGCCATAATGTTGGTTTTCTTGTTCGGCTCATATTATTTTCAAGTGTGGCCTTCTTTTTACAAATAAGTAATTATTGTATTGTATTGGTAATTTCTAACCTTCACAAGTCTTCTTCTGTAAGCTTCCCTTGATATTGTTCAAGGAATTGAAGTTGGTGACTTGGAAGACGTGTGAATTGTCGGGATCCGTCGCCATTGAGTTCAGCTCACTGACCTTCGCCCCGGCCCCAACACCAATGGAAAAGACCGTGACACCAGCCTGACGTAACAAGTTGGCTTCACTGGCTGTGGCAGCAGCATTAGCAGACTGGCCTGGAATTACAATAACAGTGTGTATTATTCTTTGTTTCGCTAACGAATCAAATATATGTTTATACTGATGGAACAACAGTTGTTTTGTTTTCAAGAGCGATTATTAAACCACGAATGAAAGTAACTACATGTATTTCGGTGTCCATGAATGACAATCTTTCTTTGACTTACATTAATTAATGGATTCATGCAAAACGGTTGTAACTATGTCTTGAATAAGATGTACATGTAATTACAAACGTGTTGCAAGAAGCCCTCGATTTTAACAATTAATGTGTCTGTTTTATGTTTTGCTTTTACTCAACCAATTATCTCATACTGATACTCTCTGGTGTCTCTGCGGAAGACGGAGTTTGAACACATTGTGGCAAATGTAGAAATTTCTCCTTATTAATAATTTCCCCATTTGCCACAATTTTTTCAACTCTATTCAATAAATGTTCTTTCATTTTAAGAGATTTTCCTTATTGTTGCAGGTATGTATTAAAAGTTATCTGCTGCATATTTGTTGTATGTGGGAATAGGTTAATGATAATACAGTGAAAACTGTGTATAAAGACCACCCACGGGAAACACAATCATATGATTTTTGTTCTCATGTGGATTTTTAATTACTCATTTATGTAGAAAATGAGTTATTTGGAGATTAAAAGTGTGGTTGCTATAGACAGGGAATTGCTAAACAAAGATGGTATTTAGCACAGGTTTGCTTTTATTATTAGAAAATGTGTTGCTACATATTGATGTTTTACAAACATCTTATTAATTTAAACTTTTCTTTTTTATGTTCGTTCCCTTTCAATTCTTTTTTTCATTTTTTTACAAATGTCTGCTTAGCTTATATTCCTCTTCCACGAGTCAATTATTTTCTGACATCTCTGGCGGAACACGTTTGAAAATATCCTGGGGGAAAACAACAGAAATTGCTCTAGATGAGGATGTATGCAGTAAAGTGTTACCATCAGTCACAACAATAGCAATTTTGGCAGCATTTGGTCGGGCTCCATTCTGTTTTGAGAAAGATACTTCTCTGGCGTATTTGATGGCCTCCGCAGTATGGGTCGTACCGGACGTATATCTGAAAAAGATATGTCAGTAGTGTATATTATCATATATGTCTGTACTCCAACATATGGCGTGAATGTCATGCATCACACACAAACCAACAGTTAATCGCCATCGTTACAAAAATGTGTAATTTGAATTTTTTTTTTTTTGATAGTAAGAGGATTGAAAAACTGCCCAATGAGGGAAGAATTTCTCTCTATTTTTAGACTTGTGGTCTATATATAGATGTACTTTTAAAATGTTGTGTTTTTGCCAGATAACAGCTATATTTTGTCTGTCATCTGGCAATCTAGGAGATATGTCTCCAATGCCTTAAACATGGAAGTCCGGAGTGCTTTGGTTGGAAAAAGTATGTCATTTATTGACATTTGCATATCAAGACCCCTGTATGACATTGGATAGTTGTGTCCTTGCTTCCCTGTGCACCTTGCAACGTAACAAAACATGCTCTGTGGTATTTCGTACACTACACCTTGGGCATATAGGAGAACCGCCCAAAATGTATTGACCAATGCTCCCTGACAATAAGTTGCTATTCAGTCTGAGGCGCGTCACACACTTATCAACCATTTGGTTGGTTGAATAACAGTGTGGCGGTCTCAGATTGATCCATAAGCTATGTGGTGAAGCAGCCAGTTGCCTATAAAGATTGTTTTCGTGGATTAATGGTGGAAACACATGGGTACATGTAGGTGAATTGGACGCCGTGATCTGAATGAAAACAATATTGAAAACGGCATTAAACCCCTAATCTGCGACTCTAGTACATAACTACCTTGTAGCGCTGACAGCAGCCTTGATTGCTCCCTTGTTAGTGAATTTGTTCAAATGGAACTGTAAGTAGGTCTTGGAGTCGAAGGTGATGACACCTACATGCGTTTCTGTGGTCCCAATAGGGAATCCGTCCACCATCGTGTTGACAAAGTTCAGCATTTTCTGAAAGTTTGGGGCACCAACACTTCCAGAGGCATCCAGGATGAACACGATATCAGCTGGCTCTGTGCCATTACAAGCTGTAACACAACACAATCATTAAACGCTGTCCCACATACATCAAGTCTGCAGCAGACAACTTTAAAAACATTTAGACGAAAGATCAGACAAATTTCAAATATGGAATGTTTTCATAAAGCAGACATTTTTTAAAGAAATTATATAATGAGAATAGTGGAAACAAATCACATTGTGAGTTCTGTGTTTTTGTGACATTTTTCAAAGAGTTGCCGAGTTCTCAAACACTACCTTCTGTATGAAATTCTGTTTCTAAAAATTACGCCGACACAGGTGCTTTACCGCAAATGAGAGACAGCTCTTTTGGAGTAGGCTACATGCATTGAAATGCATCATGGTCTAACATTAGACTTAAAGAATGGTTCTGTTTATTTTATGCTTAAACTAACGTCCTTTTGATATGATGAATTGGGTTTAAAACAAAGTTTAAACAATAAAATTCATTTCTTGATAAAACTCACTGTTTTAAAGAGTCTGTTGACAAGGCTATAAAGCTAATTGTTTTGAAGGAGTAGTTTATACGGAAATAGAACTGTTTGCTTTCAAGTGGAAATTTATAAAAGATATCACTCTGTTTGCTTTGAAGAGTGTGTTTTTAAGGATAACAAGCTGGCTGTTTGCTTTGAAATGGAAGTTTATAGGTATATAAATCTCTTTGCTTTGAAGAGGGAGTTTAAAAAGATATAAAACTGATTGATTTGAAGAAAGAGTTAACCCTTTTCCTCATACGACAATTCTGCAGCAGACGACTTTGTACGTATTTTGTCAAAACATAGAAAATCTCCATAATTGAATGGATAACCTATGACAAAAAGCGGAAAACATTGTGGCAAAAGGAGAAATTGCACGTTTTGTGCAATTTCTTCTTTTGTCACTATGTTTTCAAAAAGCCGTCTGCTGCAGAGGCGTCAGAAAGCGTCTATATGAGGGAAATGGTTGATAGGGATATATAGCTGTTTGCTTTCATGTGGGAGTTTATAAAGATTAAGGCTGTTTGCTTTCATGTGGTAAATTATGAAGATATATATCTGATTGATTTGAAGATGTAGTTTATAAGGATATATAGCTGTTTGCTTTCAAGTGGGAGTTTATAAAGATTAAGGCTATTTGTTTTGAAGTAGTAAATTATAAATATATAAATCTAATTGATTTGAAGAAGTAGTTTATAAGGAAATAGAACTGTTTACTTGCAAGTGGAAATTTATAAAAGATATTACTCTGTTTGTTTTGAAGAGGGTGTTTATAAGGATATAAAACTAATTGTTTTGTAGAGTGAGTTTATAAGGATATAAAACTAATTGTTTTGTAGAGAGAGTTTATACGGATATAAAACTAATTGTTTTGTAGAGGGAGTTATAAAAGGTATAAAACGGATTTTTTGAAGAGAAAACATAAATGCGAGTCAAAATAAAATCTGCAAAAAACTTAAAACATCGGAATATTTATTTCAGTTTAGATGTGTCATAACTTAGTGTTTTGAAACAAACGCAATTGTTATATGTTCAAGACATTTAATTTTTTTTTTTTCTAATAATAATTTCCCCTTCCATGTCATTTCCGAAAAGCTATTAAGAATAGAAGTCGCGGGCTTCTGCCCGGCGACTAATGACATCAGGTTTACGGTTCAGAAAAGAGTCTGTCCATATGAAAAGGTGCAAGTTGTATTTTATGAAAAGTGTAGATCAAGCTCAGTCTGTGCACCCGCACAGTCTGGTCAAGACATACACTAGCGTGTTAGAAGCCAGGGGCGTAGCTTTGCAATAATCAGTGTGTAGGCCGTCTTGTGAGAAAATCAACAGTGTGGACTCTCTGTAAAGTATCGACCCGGATCAGCCTAAGCATGCCACACAGGCCTACCCGGATAGACATTTTTCGCCTCCTGTGGATTTTCTGTTTCAGGAATAACTACTCTATACATATATCCCCCTAAGACGGAATGTGTCGGCCGGATCAGTCTGCGCGGACAGCGCAGGCTGATTTGGTCGATACATTACGCAGATGTCTATATATATATATCGCCGCAACTGCATTTTGGGGCATTTTGAGAAAACATGTGTAGGCACGTGCCTACAGTGCCTAAAGGGAGCTACGCCCCTGGAAGCCTCTGGCACCTTGTGTTGGTTCTAATACTATTGGGCAGTTTGGTCAGATATGCCAATTTGTACCGTTTTGCATGCACAATTCGTGATTTACCTGGTTGAAGTGTTGTAGGTATGGGAGTGGTCTTGGGTGTGGTTGTAGTTGTTGGGGGTGGACTTGTGGGACAAGCCTGCGCGTTACAGGCCTGTGACTGTTTCTTGTTTCCCGTGCACTGGGCACCACCGTTGGCTGGTCTCGGGTTTGTACATGATCTCTCCCTGAAATGGGTACCACCACCACAGCTCTTTGTACATGGGGCATATGAACCCCACTTTGTCCAGCCACCATCAACTGTAAAAACATACGTAGAGAATAATTGTTGGTTTCAGTGCGAAACCTAGATATATGTTCACAGAGTTAACACCAAAATTGTTAGACATTTTCGTAAAGGGGCCTATGTCCAAGTGTGCATATAACAATTTAGGTTTTCATAAATGAAAGTGTATCTCAATTCTACACTAAGGCAAAACAATCATTTTGTTTATGTCATGTATTTACATACTAAAATTAGCGAGAAATCCAACAGTATGGCCTCTGCGTAATGTATCGACCCAGATAAGCCTGCGCGGCTTGCCTATGCTGATCCGGGTCGATAGTTTACGCAGAGTCCAGAATGTTGGTTTTATCGCGGGACTGCTCAAATGATGAATAGAGGAGGGTGGGTCCAAAACTGTGCAAACAATACAAACTGGAGCTATCCCTGAACGTGATTAATACACCAACAATACTGCCTTGTCACATGTAAGTGTGACTTGTATTAACCAAAGTCGACCGTGGCCTGTACTGTTTAGTGTCTTGACCCTTTCACGAGTTATCGTCTGGACACTGTATCTTTTAGAACAAATTGAAAAGGCGCCATCAAAATTGTGTCGTTGTTTATAGGCAAAGACAAACTTCACCTGTATCTTATTGACTTTACAATTTCCAACATACGGCAAATGTGCAGCAGACGACTCTGATAGCATTCTGGCCCAAACAAAATTCGAAAATTCTCCTTTTGTGAGAATTCAATTATCAAACAGAAATGAAAACATTGTGGCAACTAGAGACATTTTTCGTCATGACGTAATGTTCCACGTCTGCTGCAGATGCGTCTCCAAGTGGGAAAGCGTAAACCTGTGTACCGAAAACCGTTTAATTATATCCTTTCAAGAGTAACAGCTGTCTTACTTGGCTTGTATTGTATGACCTGAAAGCTGTGTACATATTATAATTTCAATTCACGGACCATTTCATGAGCTATTGGTCTGATGGTGAAGTGCACTCCTATCTAACCTCCCACAACATAAGGTTTGGTTGGGTCATAAAAGATGTCACAAGGAGAGAAAAATATGCAGCTTTCCGGGGTTAAAATCCGAGACCTCTCGCTTTCAGTGCAAGTCCTCTACCTATTGAGCTAACCGGGTGACTTAAATAGTCTCTCTCCAAGTGGGTATAAGTGTAGAGCGTGACATACAACTCTTCTTAACTGGAAACTCGTCCTCGAATTTATGGGCGCCTATGTCACGTGGAGAGAAAACACAAGTTTATTTCCCCTTATCTAGTCCTCAAAATGGGATTTACTTTGATTTCAGGTTTCGTTGCATCAACAGTAGATATGTCAGCAAATCGTCTACTTACTTTCACAAGCCGTTTTCTTCAGCTCAGCCTGCAGGGTGTTAAGAGCATCAAAGTTCTGTACTTGGAATACATGTTGAGCATCTGTGGCAATTCGACCAAGTTCTGCTTTATCAACACCACCTCCAATACCAATACCAAATACCTGGAGAGAAAGGAAACCAATTTAGTTTAAACTTATTTATTTTACATCGATTGCGAAACAAGCCTTTGGCTTAGATTAATCACTCTCGATGTCTGCTTCCTGGAGACTTAACCAGTACTCGCGCCGTTTGTGTGGAAAAATCCCAAAGTCAGGACCCGCTCATCACGGGACTCGAACCAGGGACCTTTGATACGAGAGGCCGACGCTCTACCTCTGCACCACTGTCTTCCACAAGGAAACCAATTAAGAGAGTTCCATTAGAATCAAAGATTTCTAAGTGGCTAAAAATTCATTTTTTTAATCTTTGGCTTGGCAAAAAACCATAATATTTCAATCAGGAAGGCGATTCTACGATAACACGATGACACGATGACACGATGGTGATGGTACGATGACACGATGGTGATAACACGATGACACGATGTAATATCGCGTCATCGTCATCGTGTCATCGTGTCATCACCATCGTGTCATCGCGCCATCGTCATCGTGCTATAGTGTCATCACCATCGTGTCATCGTACCATCACCATAGTGTCATCGTGCCATCGTGTCATCACCATCGTGTCATCGTGTTATCGTGGCATCGTGTGTGCACGATAGCGGTACACCGTAGCTATGAGAAGCATTTCAGTATTATAAAAAAAAGATTAAAAAAAATCAATAGGGGAATTAACTGTGTCTGTTGATTTCAGATTAGAGAATTTTGCAATTGAACTAACTGTGACTGTCGATTATATTTTTACTTTAATCTTAAACTGTAAATAGGGTCGTACATAGTTACAGTTGTGACAGTTCTTATTGGTGAAGGTGTGAACCTAACTGCATCAACAGTGTGTTCCTCCTTACGGGAGGTTTTGAAGAAGAACATAGAACATAGAACATGGCGACCAGTTCACCGTACATGTGTTTGCTGGCTTTCTCACACCTGTATTCCAAACAAGAGCTCTAGATAAGACGAGTATACTCCTTATTTGACTCTCAAATCCTATGTTGTGGGTACTCAAAAGAATCGTCTCAGTGAGACGATTCTTTTGGGTACCAACAACATAGGGTTTAGTTGAGTCATACAAGAGATTTTGATTGGTGAAGATGAGTTTACACCTCCTCAACTAGTCCTTTGCTACAAACAACATTCTTCCCAAGTAACTGCATAGACTATATGATTGAAGACAAATCAGGGTAGTCACATAGACTATAGTCAATCATTGCAGAATTTCCAACATTGAACAAATCTGCAAACATGGAAACTCTCTATGACTAATTGATAGTTTAATTATCGAAGAGTTGCTCATTGGTTGGAAATTTTTCCTTTTTGCCACAATGTTTTCAAAAATAGTCCGACGTTGATGCGTCAAAATAGGTCTGCCTGTGGAATAGCGTTAAACATGTCGAGGGCTTGGCGTGAAACGGTTTTAACTAAAATTGGTATTTTGTTACCAAGGTTAATCACCTCGCCATAAAGTCTTTATAAGTGTTAAATCATTGTTCTTGGTAAACAATGGAAATTTAGGTGCCATTGCTCGTTCTGAGCAATGGCATCTAAATTTGTATTGTTTATAAAGGGGTCAAAATTGCCCCTAAACCAGGGTTTTCAAAATAGGTTTTTAGTTTCAACCGTTTCACGCTAAGCCTTCAATGTGACAATGTTTCCTGTTACTTTACTCGTATTACCTTCACGTTCATCGCATGCAGTTTGACCGTTTCGGCTGTTGTTAGTGTTGGCATGTTAGATCGTCCGTCTGTCATCACAATGAGAATGTTTGCAACTCCAGCACGATCACCACTCGGCTTGGTGAAAGTGTTGGCTTCAACATACTTCAGGGCGAGGTCAGTTCTCGTACCGCCTGCATGGTAACTGTTAATATATGGGAACTTATTCTTATCTTACTGAATACATATGAGTGTTATTGTTTTTGTAATTCTTGAGTTTAGACCTACTTACATTGTTTAGGGAATGATTCTCAAATGATACCGCAGTAACATGGTAGGAAAACCGACCTACAGAACTTTGGACAATACATGTGATATGTTTTTTTCATTTTGAAATATATGGAAGACAATAATTTCAGCAGCCACATAAAGGAAATCATAAAAATTAACACTGGCGGTTACGTATTATCAAAAAGCTATCATAAGTTTGCTCAAGACCACCGACTATCCAGAAATTCTAGTATAGGGGTGTATTCAGATTTACCAAGAACTATAGATGAGTATGTACTATCTAAATCTGTAAATGAATGGTGTATTCGGCTAAGAACCCCCCTGACGTTAAGTCTGAATGCACCCCTCGTTTCTCTTCTCGAAGTAGATTATATACGTAGACTGGTCGAACAGAGGGATAAGTAACTAAATTGTATCACCCGTATAGTTGTATCTAGTAAACTAAAAAGCTATTGGAGATATGACAATGACAAAGATATATTCTGCATGTTTGAACGTGCTTCTAATGCAATATAGAATTATTTTTTTTACTTTTCGGCCAGACAGGCTTAGGAGGTGGCAGGCTGATGCTTTCAAATAACGGTGTATTTTCATGAATGAAGACTTCATGCTTTCAAATAACGATGTATTTTCTTGAATGAAGACTTGTTGCTTTCAAATAACGATGTATTTTCATGAATGAAGACTTGGTGCTTTCAAATAACGGTGTATTTTCATGAATGAAGACTTGTTGCTTTCAAATAACGATGTATATTCGTGAATGAAGACTTACCCGATTTTGTTGAGACCCGCCAATAGATCATGTTTGTTGGCGAACGTGTTCAGGTTGAACTCATTGTGGGGTGTCGAGGCAAACGTAACGGCTCCGATTTGAACGTTGCGTGGTCCAATATCAAAGGTCTGGGCAAATCTCTTAACGAAATCGAGCTGCTTGTTGAAGTTGGATGCCCCTACTGAACCCGAGGAGTCGAGTAGGAATACAATATCAGCTGGGTTGTTTCCACAAGCTGAAAAAGAGGGGATTTTTTTATCAGTATCATTGCTAGATCTGCTGTGCCGACTAGAATCGGTTCGTTGAAATGAACTACAATAATACACATTTGTATTAACCCTTTACAACATATGGACGACACCTGACGCTTCTGTAGCAGACGACTTTTGAAAACATAGTGGCAAAACCAGCAATTTCTCATTTTGCACCAATGTTTCAACTCTGTTTAAAAAAAGTTAAAACTTTTGGCATTTAATGTTCAAGGTCGTCTGCTGCAGAGTTGGTGGAAGTGGAAGGGGCCGCAGCTACCGCCTATAAGTGTTGCTGACTTTGACTTACACTTATTATTATATCCGTTCCTAAGAGGAACTGAATTTCGGTATTTTTTTAGCGAGCAATGTATCTATAACATATAAAGCATGTCTCTAAAATCGTCTCTATTCCCTTTTAATTGATTTTTTGAAGTTCGGATTAATCAATTAATAAAGTATGTGTATACGTCCATACAACTGCGTCCCTAGATATAAGCATTTACAGAAATAATTTAAACCTTTCCGTGTTAAAAAATCAACAACAGGAGACGTTGTTTATATAAAGGCAAAACATGTGGAAACTCTATAAATGAAAGAAAATAGTTATTGAAAAGAGTTAAAAAATATTGTGGTAAAATAATTTTTTTTTTCATTGTGTCATAATTAAAAAGTCGATTGTTATATACCCGTCAATTGGCGTATGCATGCGGGAGAGGGTTGAACTTGTGAGGGCAAGAAAGACCGCTTCCATAGTGTCATGTGAAATTCGAATTAGCAAGCATTATTGGTGCAATTTTGAAATAGCTATACCAAATCGCCGTATATATACTTATTATTATTATTTTTTTCTTTTCTTTTCTTATTATAATAATAATTATAATAATAATAATAATAATAATAATAATAATAATAATAATAATAATAATTATTATTATTTTTATTATTATTTGTATTACTATAACAGTATAAGGATAAGGTTAACTACTAAATAACCTTTCATAATGCATCATCAGTAGATTGTAATGCCACACATGAAACAAGCAAGTAATTTTTAAAACATTATAATGTTCGTTTCCTAAAAAAAAATGCTTCTTCCATACAAGCGGAACATTTTACTTGCTATTGCTAGATAGAACACGAAATATAGTGGAAATGATACAAGAAGCGAGCTAATAAAATAGAACTTCGCGAAAAAATGTCTTGTGACAATTGCTTTCTCCAAACGTCTTTAGAATACGTGATTTGAAACGCTAAGAACTTGTCGGTAATCGACCGTAGCAAAATGGTTTGCATCGGGGATTTAGAAACGGGCGTGTAGTGAAATGTCCTAGGGCAAGACACGTTTGGTTCTATGTATTAAACAGTATCCTCATATACGTAGTAAATGTACCCATAACGGTTTCATGAAATGACGAGTAGCTTCTTATAAACATATCTGGTTCTATGTATTAAACATTATCATTATATAAGAAGCGAATCGAGGGCTTGGCGTGAAACGGTTGTATCTAAAATTTGTATTTTTTTTTACCAAGGTTAATCACCTCGCCATAAAGTCTTTAAATGCGTTAAATATTTTTTCTTGGTAAACAATGGAAATTTAGGTGCCATTGCTCGTTTTGAGCAATGGCACCTAAATTTGCATTGTTTACAAAGTGGTCAAAATTGCCACTTAACCAGGGTTTTTAAAATAGGTTTTTAGTTACGACCGTTTCACGCCAAGCCCTCGAAATGGTATCACAATACAATATGTACAATTTTACATTTAGTATTGCGCATAGTCTTCTGTCAAGATTAATAGGATGGACTACAAGGTTATCAGCAACATTAACAATTCAATTCAATTCATTTTCTTTATATGCATATAACATTGTATATGGTACACAATTAAGATATGTAAAGGTACTACATATAGTATAGTTTAGCGATTCTTAGATTAATCATTGTGTGAATTCCAGAAAAACACCCTTATTCGAATTTCTATCCGCCTACGGCTCATTTTTAGATTTGCGTTTTGTATTGGCCATATACTCGTATAGTTATTTAACTCTTTCAGTGCAGAAGTGTTTAAAATAGACTCTTCCATGTTCAAAATCGGACGTCTCCATTTCTCATGTAATACAGTTTTTGAATTATTTTGATGAATAAAAGGCAAACAATGCTGATTTCAAGTGAGACAGCTCGTTACGAGCTGACTCACTTGAATCTGCATTGTTTTCAAAAAACCTCAATATTGCCTTTATCGCTGAAAGCGTTAACTTGCGTTTGAACATACTCGGCCAACTCCTAGTACGTGAATTCTGGATATCAACAAGAATGGAGGTATCTGAAATATGAATGCTTGAGGGACACAGCTGGTTGGAGTTTAAAGCCGTTTTCAACGTTATTTCAGTTATATCACGGCGGCCAATTCACATCACGTGTTTTTCCTAGCTTTCCCGCACATGTATTCAACGCATCATTCGTCCAAGGCAACTGGCTGCCTTCACGCGTTAGACTATTTAGCCGTTAGACGAGAGACTAATGCTGATTAAAGGGTAATATTTGGCTCTGACAATTGTTGCTTTGAAGAAGTTTTCTACAGTTTATGTTCGTATCAAATGATAAAATTGAACATAGATGAAAGACAGTTTTGTCGTTATAATAGCCCGAGTCGCATTGGATAAACATAATGTAAATTTGTTGTAATAAAAATAAATTATAAATTATTATATAAATTGTGCTGGTTTTTATCGATGGCCTTTTCAACGTGATGAGCGGGTTATCGGATTTTCGGCGCGAGTAGTGGTTTAGTCTCCAGGAAGCAGACACCCTGAGTGATTAATATAAGCTACTCGAAAGCTTGTTTCGCAATCAATGAAAAGTAAATAAGTTTAAAGTAAACAAACGTCTTTGGAGCAAACGGTTTGAAAATCATAGCGGGAATCGAAATAGAGCAATTGTTCGAGTTGATCAATTCCTCCGGTTTCTACAACGTGTTAAAC